>PNEQ01053928.1:50945-101242 GCA_003012365.1 Medauroidea extradentata | reverse complement strand
CATAGAGACCACATACTTCAAAATCATAAATACAAGAATATTTACTCACAATATGATTTAATGATTTACTAGTTAAAGTATCTTTTAAATATATAACAGAGCCACCATGTTTTCCAGTTGGCCTACAAAAATGTTCACCCAACATAAATCCTTGTATATTTAAAAGATTTAACTCATCAAAAGATAACCAATGCTCAACGAATTACCGCCAGTGTCTCTTTATACAATCATAGTATTTCACGATTAGATGCGTATTAGTAGATTGAATTTAAGTTATTATTATACTGTGCGAGAAAATAATTATATTAAATTTTAAAATAGCTTAATTATAATTAATGATAACGATTTAATTTTTAAAATACAATGTACGTAATGAAATATAGGGTAATTAGCTAATTTATTTTAATATTTTCATCTAAATATTACAAAATTCAACATCATTAAAGACACAGAACAGGTTCTGAACATGGAAAATGCAACGAGCGGTATATGTAAACATATTTGGTGAAATTAATGGTTGTTAGTACTGTTACTTTTCCCTGTGCTGCCATCGTGCATGACATGTTCTCATTGTCACTCATACTTCCTATTGAGAGCTGTGTACAGCTATAAACATTCGTACATTAGCACATATTCATTTGAAGAAACATTTTACTGCTATCGGCAATTTGATACGTAGCACCAGTCAAATGTTATTTCAAGTGAAGGGTCAATAGCGTTATAAACACTGTTTTAAATTTTTGTAACAAAGTTGTGAAATTTGTGAAAATATGTGACATGCTTATTAGAAGGCAAACGTTAATCTATGACAGTTAAATTTGTATGAAGTTGTTACCATAAATTGGTACACATTTAAACAGAATGCATTCATTTCTTGAACACAAATTCACAAAAATAGGTATAAAATTATATTAAAGTGAAAACTTTCGTTTCAGAATAAATTAGAGGAAACGATAAAAAAATGTTGGTTTTTGCGCCGTTGTGTTTCATAGACGCTTCATATTTTCTGTTTAAAATGCAATTAGCTGTAATTCTCGCGTATGTATATATCGTAATGGCTTTAAAGTCGACGTATACCTCAACACGCAAAGCACTTAACGAGCTAGGCGAAGCCTAAAAATTAAATTTGGCCGTAAATTGAACCTCAAAAACGCATTTGCATTCCTACTGATTCTTATTTAACAGTTTATTAAAAGTACGCATGGTTTCCAACTGTAGTTTTCATTGTGTAATTGTTTTTACACAATACATGTTGTACTATAAAATAAACTATATTCCTAGGGTTCAAAAACATTAAAAAATATTTGATAAAAAGAAAAAAAAAGAACTAAGTCTAGACAACAGTCGCAGTTTTGCTCGCGTATAGTGCTTCGTAATATTCTTAACAGAGACCATTGTGGATTTTTGTACATTGCAGCTAGGTTTTACACCGGAGACCACTTCAATTTGACGACGAAACATGCGTTCTCATTTTTTTAAAACTAAAACAAAACTTTTGGCAATGCAACTTTTTTCGTAATCATAATTCTAAGACACCTTTGCATTAGTCCCATACATTTATCTAAAAAAAATTATATTAAAATATATATCACATTTAATAAATTTATATTTTTTGAACATATGAGTGTTCTAAAAGTTTTGAGTTATGATATAATTGAATAGCAATGATAGATGTGTGATGTAATTGTTATGACGATTCTCACTCTCCTATTTAACTCGATAGCCCAGATCCGTGTAATAAGGTTCTGGGTTTGAATGTGTGAGGTGAACTTCACGGATGTGCGTAAAAGCGTGCAATTTTTTAAAATTCAGTTTTTTATACAGAAACTTCTAAGATTCTACGAGCACCACTCAATACTCGAATGACTACAAGCACTTATGAGTGACGGAAAGAAATTCGTATTTATTTTTGTTATAAGTAATTCGCAAACCTTTTGAATTTAAAAAATTCTAGATCCAGCAATTAAATGAGATTTTTAAGATTGGGCGAAGCAACATGTCAACATCTCAGTTTCATTTTTATTAATTTGTACACATAATGTAAACGGTTTTTGTCAAATAAACTACACACCGTACAATGAAAGAAAATCTACCGAGTTTCTTTACGATACATAATAAAGACGATAAATAATAAAGACAAAAAAAAACCTTCAAAGTAAGTTTAAAAAAAATGTTTTTGGCTATTTTTATAAATCTTTGCGTGTATTAAATTACTGTATCACATTTATTGATAAAGTTAGCAAATTACAACTTTGATGAAAAAAATTAATATTGTTAGTAGAATCAGCACCATCTTAATATTTTGGCCGCGGTTGTTACAGTGGCTGGAACGCTCGCCTCCCTCAAAGAAGATCCGAAGTCTCTTCCTGGTGGGATAAATCTCATACTTTTAGCATGTCAGAAAAATGGCGTTACCATTGGCCAGCAGGTTTTCTCGGATTCTTTCGTTTCCAAATCACTTTGCATTACGGTTGGTTCTCCACTTTATCAGTGATAAAATAGGGACAACAACCCCCGTTTGGTTGTTGGTAATATGTGGCCGCTCGTACACTGCCTACTCTGTAGAACAAGTGTAGTGAGTGACAGAATTATGTCGGTGCTTAACATCAGGGTCTTTAGCACTGGTGAGGGATGACATTATGCGAATATGGAGCAGCCCGGGAATGAAAGGGTGGGAGATCCCCGAGAAAACCCGCCGACCAACAGCATTGTCCGGCACGATTCCCAGATGCGAAAGTCCGGGAAAAGACCCCGCCGAGAAAGGAACGTGGATCGTCTTGTTGGAAGGCGAATAGTCTGATCATTCGGCCACCGTGCAGTGTTTTCTTCCTATTACGTAAGAGAATTTTTCTCCTACAGAGAAGAACGTTTAATCAAAACTGGACAGTTGCCCACATTTTAGGAGCGTATAGATGCATAAAATAATACTTTATCTGAGTGTACCAATAATATATAATATTCAGGCGTCACGTATATTAAAATTTGAAATGTAACTTTTTTTGTAATCACTGTTGTATGTTACGTATGCAGACTTAATTTTGTTTCTATTTTTTGTATTATTGCACTGCACGTCCATTATAATCTTTCGGCTTGTAAAAATATAATATTTGAGCACGTGTATGTAGTGTTGAAATTCAAGGTTTATTGGTTTTCATAGTCATTCAAGCGGCGACATCGGCTTTAAAAATCCCTGAGTCGAGCTGAGCTGGCTCGCGCATATTAACTTCTAACCCCACCCACTTTTACCAAGGGGTAATTTTCCAGTTTGCCTCGTCGTACCTGCATGAGCACAGTAGTTCATAATACGCCCTTCGTTAAGGGCGCGGTCTACCGCAACTTTCATTACAAATGTTTTTATTTTAATATTTGTATCGGTTATTTTATTTCTAGTTTTAGATAGAAAATATGACCAAATTTTCATTTTATAAAATCTTTTATTTTGTATAGTTTTTGCGTAATGGCTCATTAAAGTCAAAATTAGCATTTTTACGTTTTAAGAACGACACTACAACCAACTAACTTACCAAACTGAAAAAAAAAAAAATTCACGATGCAGAACGATGTTGTAGGCTACAAATTCAGCTATGTTTAACCACAATATAAAATACTTTTGTATTAAAAAAATTATTGAATTTTTCAAATTTAAATTTTAAGTTTCAGCATTTTTGTTTAAGTGCAAAAAATTTTTATTCTTTGTTTTTATGGGTGTTACATTGTAGCATGCGACGTCTTTATCCACTGTGAATTTTTAAGTTTGGTATGTCAATTGGTTTAGTGTAGTCCTTAAAACGGAAACATGCAAATTTTGATCATAACAAGCTACTACGAGAAAACTATGAGAGATAAATATATTTTCGTAAGAGCAAATTAAGTCACATTTTGTGACTAAAATAAGAAATTTAAAACATCTGGTACATATTAAAAATAAAAACATGGTGTAGAAATCTCGTACACCGCGCCCTTATTTTTCCCGTGTTCGCTTGAGTTCGACCCGGTTGACCAGAAATACAGGATGAGCACAAGATAAGTAGACAGTTTCAAAAAATTATAACAACTAAACGGTACAATACACTGGCTTCAAAACATTATACTGTTCAAAGAGAATCTCTGGACGTTTTCCCGCAGATTACAGGGACTCGAATATATGCTCCTCTCGTCACATGGCAGACGTCGAGGCGATACACCCTCAAGGTGTGGAAAGAGTATGAATATCATATCGACGTCGAGATGATACAACCTCGGGATGTGGGAAGAGCATTAATATCCTGTCTACGTCGAGACGATACACCCTCAGTATGTGGGAAGAGTATAAATATCTTGTCAACATCGAGACGATACACCCACAGGGTGTGGGAAGAGTATGAATATCGAGTCTACGTCGAGACGATACACCCTCAGGATGTGGGAAGAGTATGAATATCGAGTCTACGTCGAGACAGTACACCCACAGGATGTGGGAAGAGTATGAATATCGAGTCTACGTCGAGACAGTACACCCTCAGTATGTGGGAAGAGCATTAATATCCTGTCGACGTCGAGACAATACACCCTCAGGACGTGGGAAGAGTATAAATATCTTGTCAACATCGAGACGATACACCCACAGGGTGTGGGAAGAGTATGAATATCGAGTCTACGTCGAGACAGTACACCCTCAGGGTGTGGGAAGAGTATGAATAACATCTCGACGACGACGAGAGGAATACATTATCGAGTCCATGTAATCTGTGGAAACATCTTCCAGAGATTCTCTACGTACAGTATAAAGTTTTGTAGGCACTATATTGTGCAGCTTAATTTTTATAATTTTTTGAAATTGTTTGCTTTTTTGTGCTCATTCTGTATTACATTCTTGAAGGCTACAGCATACGTTTTTAATTGTGTTCCACCCACCTGCAGTTATTTAGAACATTCGAGGCTGGCGAATGAGGGGGTGAGAAATTCGACTCTTGTGTATTTATCATTGGCTGCGTCGCCTGTACGTGCTAAGGGCTCGCATGACGACCTTTCTTCAGATCGTCGAGACGTTTCTGAACGTAGCATTAAACTACAAACTATTTAATTTAAAAATTATGATGAGTGCCGTAGTAAAAAAAAAATATTTGGGAATTCCTAAGTGTACCACTGTCGTAACACGCATGGGTAACACTAGTACTTAATAATGTAACAGTTAAGAATATGATTATCTGTACCACGGCGTTAATGTGCATGTATAATGACTACAAAATGTCAATTTTCGCTATCTTGAGTTGTGAGAACGAAATTTAAAACATAGATGACATATCTGACGTTCTGAAACGGATATACATACACCTTTAATAATATTTGGATGCAATTTCCATGCAGACATCACTCACGTGGGATAGTTTTGAAAATTGTACATATTAAATTCCGTACGTTCTAGTCACTGTCCTGTGGATTGAACCGGCGGCCAAGAAAATACAGTTGAATAATCGGGAAACATAACTGATTGATGTTATGATGAAAGTAGGCCACATTAAAATTTTGTCATAAGTTTCTAAGGACACCTGTTATTTGTATGTCGACATTATTATTAAATTACCATCCCGTGATCTTTACAGTAGGGGTGTGTGGCTATTCAAACTGTCGATCACGACAATGATCCATGCATAAAATAAATTGGCCGCCTCTATTACCGTAGAGGAAAACATGATAATTTACTCCTGATCTCACATTCCAAAAGTACAAACATTTTAGAAATTAAAAGATATTCCTCGAAACATTTATAAAAATGTTTTTTGAAACTTTATCTGGATATATATATATATATATATATATATAATGCGTCGATATACAATGTCTCTAATTATGTTCCTAAATATTACAACAGTTTTCTGTACAAGTGTTTTTATGCATCTTGTGGCTAAATTATTTTAGTTCCACAAATTATTTTTTCTAATGTAACAGCAAAACTAAATTTTTCACATTTATTTGAAGATAAAACGACAGGCATATTTTCGATTAGAAAATTTGTTAACGAAATTACCCCACACCACTAAATGATCATTAATCCTAAAATATTTAATTATCTGTGTAATTGTAGAGGTCTTAGTATGAGCAGTGTTATTGTGCTACAAAATTGCGGAAAAATTCTATACTGAAAGGAACTACTTTTATACAATGTATACAAGTATTTATTTGAAACGTGATTGAGGTGATAGGTAAGAATAATAAAATTAACTGTTCTATTAAATTATCTGGTATTATGTTTCTTACATCAATTGCGAAAAATTAATTAACACAGTGCGAAAATAAAAGCATACATTATCTTTCTGATGAACTATAATCAGTATTTAAGTATTTTTTTTTGTAATGTCTAACAGAACAATTTCGAACTACTCATTTTGGTACTACGCCATTAAATTTTGATACGTATACGTGCTTAACTAAACATATATTTATCAATAAAATTTGTCATTGAACTTTCTCAATATCTATAAGATATTATTAATATGACTTTATCATTAAATAATTCCTGTGGCGGTAGCATACAGCTGTCTGAGCCATTTGTTGAGTAAGGTATCCACGCGTCGGTCTGATTACAATCAAATATTTAACAGCAATCATGCGGAATTTGTAACGTGCAATTTACAGCAGAGCGCAGAGTTCGTGATTATTGTTTCAGTTTAACCGTGGGACAGTAGGAGTTGCAGGTCACTGGTTGAAAGTGGACGTTTGCAATTATCTTCGCAGTAGTAATTATTATTGCAAACATGAAACAGGCGTGTGACAGTCTACGTAGAAATGGGAAATGGATAAGCTACTTTCATCTGGAGTACAATAACTAGTCAGTCTGTTCAAAAGCACCTTAATTTCTCGCGATTGTAAAGGTTACGACCACAAGGGTTTCAGTAGTGTTAATCACTGCATTTATAGATTTTTAAATTTTATTGCTGCATTCAATACGTTGGACTTACCTATATCCTGTTCTAATTATCTATTAGAAAATATTTACTGCAAATCATGAGGTTTTCGCTTATTCCCGCTTACAAATTAAATTTTTGCATAACCCCCGTTTGTCAATAAAAATTAATTAATCACTGCTGGAACACCTACAATTTAATTAATCGAAATCATTTAATATTCACATATTGGCCCATTTACATAATGCATGTTGTGTGTATTTCTGGTGAATCTTGACCACTAAAAAGAATACCATTAACTGAAAATATTTTTCAACCGCGAAATAAAAATAAATGCAGTAATCTGTTTACCAAATCGGTGAAGATTACACCATGTTAAAAAAACTATTACAATCCACAAAGTTCTTGGTTACCAATGCAGTTTATTACCCTGAAGATTTGGCCGTGTGTCGTATTTACTCACGTTAAGTCAGAGAACTACTTATCTTTCTCAATACGTATGCATTTTTTAGCATAATATTCAATTTCCTGTCGCAATTTGTGTGAAAAAGATATTTTACAAATGCCTAAGCATTATAGTTTAAGTTTCACTAGTGTGATTTCAATTCTTTCAGGCTATAGGTAGGGGGAGGAAAATTTCGCAAATACAATTACCTGCATGTTAGAATCAACTTTCCTATGCATACTCAAGCAAAGACCACTCATAATAGTTAAAGCTTCACTCGTGTAGTTTGAAATCTTTCAGGCTATAAGCTAGGGACAGGAAAGTTTCGCGAATTAAATGACCTGCGTGTTAGAATAAAATATTCTATGCATATTCAAGCAAAGAACATTTGTCCACTAGCTGCTACTCTGTGCAACAGCAGACAATGAACGAATACATACACAAGCCAATGAATTCTAGCGCGTAGATAATTTAATTCGCGAAAATTTACTGTCCCTAGCTACAGCAGACATTTTGATTACTAGGAGTTGGATTTGAACGCCTATGTTCCATGTTTTTTCTTCCCACAAAGTTGTAACAGCTCGTGTCGCACAACATGTTGTTAGCACCGTTCCCTGTAGAGAGAGAAAAAAAAAAAGATTAACAAAAAAAAACACATCAACTACTCACGTCCAAATTTTTACGCTATTAGTGAGACGAAACCCGCAGAAAAAATTACCGTAATTGTAAATACCGAACATCACAAGGGCTTTAAATTCGCTACACGTTTCCCCTGACGCAGTTGTTTCATGTACTACTTCGTAGTTAAAAGAGAAATTCAAGTAAAAAAATAACATACCTTCATAGACTTTGCTTCAGCATGACCCAGACTGCAGCTTGCTCAGACTTTTGACAATATTTGTGAAATTCATCCCCGAAAATATTCTTTACAGGCAAACCAGACACACGTGCCTAAATTATAACCCTGGCGGTTGTAATTCAAGGCAATTGAGCCGAGAAAACGCGTCCCGTGTCAAAAGGTAAATAATTATTTAATTTACCTCCAACAAAATGGCAAGACCACGATGATCGAGTGGTTAGACAACCCGCCTGCCACCAAGGCGAGGCGAGTTCCATCCCGGTCGGATCTTTTTCGCATGTGGGAAACGTGGCTGACGTTGCAGTTGTTTTCTCTGGGTACTACCCACCCACCCACCCCTTTTCATTACGTCGTTGCTTCATCTGTAGTGTCTCATTTCATGTCATCCATCATTCCTTGATATAGGTCGTTCAGGATAAAATAAGCACTAAAGAGTTAACCTTTAAAAATAATCCCCAGCCGTTACTGCGTATGATTCAACATCAACAATAGTTACCGTATGAGAGGGTGAATAGGATCAACGTTGCGTTAATAAGATTAAAATTTGAAACAAATTTCTCGCCAACAACTTTTATTTTTAAAAGTTACGTTTCAATCAAACTACTTGTCAACAGCGATAAGTTCCCTATCAAGAAAAAAAAGTTTCTGAAGCAAATATTCATAACTTTGTTCTAAATCTTCTCATCCTATTCACCCCAGCGATCCTGTTCACCCCTATTTACGGTACCTTACAACTTGAATGGTTGGCAGGGATTTGTTGAATGTAGTACCGTGTATTTTCCTATTTAAATACAACAGTACTGAAATAAAATCAACTGAATACGACGTATTTGTATTTTATATCTACGATCAACTTTTCCTATCAAACTACATACACTCGTAACGACCGCACAATAAGCTTACACGCGCAGGCAGCAAGAGACGCGTCCAGAGAGGTTAGATATTTCCTCCCGTTAGCCGTTACGCGCGGATTGATACGAATTGGCTGAAAGTATTAATTTAGCGGGGCTTTAGTGAGTGCTCGCTTTATCCCGAACATCCTATAATCCCCCAGGTTGAGGCTTGGAGACGGCTAAGTAAGTGGGCTTTACGTCTCGTCGACAGCAAGGTCGTTATGGACGGCGACACACAACTAAGTACAATGACAGGAGCTGGGAGAGGAGTCGGCCATGGCCTTTATTAAGGGGGGAGTTCACCGAAAAAGTATTTGTTTTATTATTTAATTTATAGTTGAGGTGGTTCGTTTTATAGACACACGTTGCAACTTTCTTTCTTTTACTGGAATGAAACATTTTTTACATTCCATAGTTCTTGCAGAGTATTGGTGTGAAACGGTTTTATGCAAGATAGGAAAACCTATCAACTAACATAAATTAAAATTCACACTTAAGATCAGGCTATAACATGATACGTATAAAAACCACATTGTGGTAATCCCCAGTCACTTCGCTTTTGTGTAATTTTCGTAATTGGACGTTGGCGTGTGGCATACAGACAAGACAAACACACGCACCCAGTCCTGAACCCGAGGAAGTGACTGTAAATGTCACCTCCCCGGCCGTCTGTTAATCAGAATGTTGGCTGAAACAGTGCGTGGTACCTTGGGCATAAACACGATATTTATTTAATTAACGAAACGGTGGAGTCACAGATACAAATATTGCCCACAATAATTTCAATTACATGATATTGTCAGCGCTGTGACACAAGAGTGCTCGGCGCTAAGGGCGAATATTGCCCGAACACCACTTGCCTCAACACCTTTGTGGGTGTTCAAGTTCGCACATATAGTAATTGTAAATTTGTTGGAATAGTGTTAGTTTTTAGACGCTACTCGGGAGAACATATTCCTCATACAAAATATTTACCTAAGCCAGTTTTATACTTCATACAACCCCAAGAAAACCAATTAACCAAAAGAAACTAAATAATTTACAGTGAAACTACATGTCACAGGGTACAGCTCAACGTAAATAACAACCCACTACAAAAAAAAGTTTGTATTAAAATGTTCCAAATTTGTAATATTTTCCTTCTTGAACAGTTTTTTTAATGCTAAACTATTTTGTGGTGAGATTTTATATGTTTCAAGCCGTAGTCCGTGACATGTTTCACTGTAAATTATTCAGTTTAATCATGTTCTTTGGTTGGGGGGGGGGGCGAATTAAGCAAACACTGGCAAATTTTGACTTCGAAATTTAGTTATGGGAAAACTAGTTCAGCTATATTTTTTTCGTAGCTATACTGTTTTTTTTTTAAATATATATTCCCAAGGAATATCTTAAAAACAAACAGTACTTCACACAAATATTAAACTTTGAAGTTTGTCTCTGATACATTAACGAAATATTTCACAATTTCTATTTTGTTAATTTAAAGTGCGTCTCCAACCACGCGCTCAAAATGCTTTCACATGTACAGGAAAACGAAATTTTAAAACGAAACTATTTCACGAGTGCTCACTGTGTCAATGTACAAAAAGAATAAAGGCCTACTCTTCGGACATTATGTTTAATTTATTACAAACAATTGCATATAACTATAATGTTATTTTAACCAACTGCTTTGAAAAATATTGAGACTGTGAACAGTCACACAGTACACAATGTTTGCATGGCATTTTTTTTTTAATTATGTAGCTTTTGCTACCAGAAAATTACTTTGCTAAATTTAGGCTTATTTTGACAACAAATTATGTGATATTTCAGTGGCAAAAATCTAAAAAAAAATTTTTTTGGTTTATTGCAACAGAATAATTCATATACGAACGATGATATATACGTGTTAAAACTGTAAAAATGAATATTTGATATATGAATAAATTTGCGTAAAAATTTTTCCGAAACCACAGCCAAACTAAAGAGTGAGGCTTTTTAGTCACCGTGCTTATTATATAAAACTATTTCTAAGCCCTCCAACGTACGTAGCTAGCTAGCCTTTTCAGAATGTTATACGTCAAAATGTACTCACTAACCAGATGTATATGTAACTCAGATTGAATCGTGCATTAAACTTTGCCGCAGACTTTCCACCAATAAAATTGTATGGTCATCGCTTAGGGTCAAGGGTCCGTATTTATGCTATTATAGTAAGTTTAATTTTTTTAAATCCTGAAAAAGAGCAGATATCGCAAAACCGTAACATGGGAATGTTGGAAATTGTTTCTACTGCGTAGCCAAATTTTTTTTCAAATTACGAGATTTTATAATTTAGACTAATTATTTACTAAAAGAAAATTTAATTAAGATCGATATATAGTCAAAATTATAAAGATTTACGTTTTGAAAACAATTAGTGCTATATAGTACAAACAATTTCCAAATATTTTATGTACATAACGGTTTTGCGATATCGCAAAAACAGCATAAATTGGAACCCGTAGCCACAGACTAAGTAGTAATACAGACGTGAAATAACATGGCGGCTGATACGTATGAACCTCGCCGCTGATTGGCTGCGCGAGGTTGTTGATACCAGCCCCGTGTATGTTTTGTTCCTGTATGTTACTGTAGGTTTCCTATTGGTCTTGCTGTCTGGTGGCAGGACAGCCGCCTTACGCTGATTGGTGGTAGGTATTTCCGCCATGTTGCTGCCTAGGGAAGCCATTTTGCTGGCGTGTGTGACTGAGTTCGCTGTCCTACCTGCTATTTTACGTCTGTATTCCTAAATATTACTGTACTGTGACCTTAAAAGTCCCATAGTAAAAACGGATCGGCGGGAATCATTCAAGCTAGTTCGGTGTTTGGCTCTTTATTGCGCACCAGCGCACCAAGGTAGCCTTTATAATTCCAACACCTTTGAGCCTGTAGGGCGCAGGTTAGCGGCGGACTACAGAATGTCACCTTTACTGCGGTTTATGTAGCTAAACGATTACGGATTGTATTATACAAATAAATAAACGCCGGGAAAATTCGTGGGTGTATATACCTGTAGGCTAACCTCTAAAAACACATACATATTGATACAAGTATAGCTAAAAATAACCTTTAGACAATTCTCTGAGCTGTTTGGGATAGAGGTCCCATAATTAGAAATAAAAGAGTTGAATTTTGTTATTGATTTACTAGCTCACAAAGCTTACAAAAGTACACAAAACAGCTATCAACTACAACTTTCACAACACCCTTAATTATGCGCACGATTATCACTGTGCCACAGAAACGCTTATTAACTTTGACAATTAAAGCACAAAAATATTTACCATTAACCAAAGACTACAAATCACAATAAAAGTTAGGTCATATATCCATTCAACAATCTTTCAAATAGTGACAATGTACAACCTTAATAGTCCAAAGTGGTGATGGCTCGCCATGTGCTGAGCAGCACCCAGAGCGCACCAACGTCCTCACTCTTGAGGTCTGCAATTCGACTCCCATCGCGCACCTCCTTGTTATCCGTCGACCCGCAGCAGCAGTCCTCTTGTTCAGCCCAATACCACTCCGAAGATATGTGCCTACAGCCTCTCAGTAGACTATAGTATGATTGCCAGTATTCAAGTAAGCAGCAGCTGCTATTGACACAATGGTACCACATGATTGGGCGTCAATTAAGTTGGTATTTTATAATTGTCTCAGCCTCCTGCACATTATTTGAAGTTAGTTAAGGTCAAACTGCTAGAGCTGGTGATTCTTGTTGAAAAGAATTATACAACATTTTGTTTAAATGCCTCATCTGCACATTTGCAGTTCTGCTTCGTGGTCAGTGATTGGCTTTTTTTAACCCTCGTAGGGTTCTACCCGCAAATCACAGACGTGTGGTATCGCAGTAACCTTACTCTCAATGGCACAGTAGAGTGAACTACATAATCTTCACAAATATACTCTGCCAATAGCCGCGAAGCAGAGACGCAGATGTGAGCGTTATTCATCGATACAAAATGTTGCATAATACTTTTCACAAAAAACCACCAGCTCCACCAACAGCAAATGTAACACGAATTTACAGTGGTTTGAATTTAGGTTTGTCATTAAATTAAATCACCAATTTTCCTTGAACCTTAGAATACAGCGCCATAAAATTTGCTCATAACTTCAGCTTATATTGCGGTATGTGTAGCCAGTGGAGCAAATCTTACACATGACACACACGACATATGAAAATATATTAATTCATATTTAATAACTAGTAAGTAATTCTATCTTTAATGCGCTAGTATCACGCCAGTGACATTATACCACGTGTACAAATACATTTATACTACAAATTCACATTATTTTATTTAGTAGCTTAAACTTCAACTATTAAAAAAATCTGATTATTTTTTCAATAAATTAAAACGCTAGTCCTTGATAACTTCTTTCCAAAATATTTCTTAACGTATTTTATTATGCTATGATAAGTACGACTCACTTGGAAGGGTATGTTACATATATACACTGCAATGTATGCTCAGTTTTAATTAAAATTGAGACTAATTGTACATTGTGTTACTGAGACTGTCATTAACTCATTTATTTAAATATAGTGAGTTGTTCTATTTTCACACAGCACGGAAATAAAAATTTATCTTGAAATATGCCCTTAAGTCCACGGTCTACGGCAATTTTCACCGCCACGTTTTTTTAAATATTTGTACCAGATTTTTTTTCTTATTTTAGACGTAAATTGTAGCTAAATTTTGCACTTATGAAATACTTTTTATCGCTCATAGGTTTTGCGTTATGACTAGGGACCCTAAAAAATTCGAGTTTGATTTTACGCACAAGCTAGATTGCAAAAACATGTAGGTTCATTTCATTTTCGCAATTGGCCATTGTCTTGTTTAACTCTTCTTGAAGAGAGCGCTGATCCAATAACAAAGACCCAACTAAATGCAGGTCCAATTACGTGGTATCACTGTCAACAAGCAACCAATGAGCAGCTGATTTTAGCTTGGGCATATATATATTCTTGGAGACTAGCCTACAGGTTAGTGATCCCGCGAATATTCCTGGTCACTAGTAATGACACTTAAGCGTCAAAATTTGAATGTTATGGTTTATGAACGCCATTAAAACCAACCGTCATACCAAACTGAAAAAAGAATTATAGTGAGTAACGATGTTGTAGGCTACAAAGTACCCTATAAAATTGAAATAATTTTGTATTAAAAATAAATAGCTAAAATTTGAAGAAAAAAATCAGGAAATTCAGGTATTATTTTTTTATATAGGAAACGCTGTAGCCTGCAAAATCGTTACTCACGAAATATTTTTTTTTTTCGTTTTGATATGTTGATTGGTTTTATTGGCATACATAGAACCTCAACGTGTAAATTCTGACGTTTATGAGTCTTAACGCAAACACTATGAGAGATAAAATAATTTCATAGGAACAAAATTTGTTAAAATTTATGTATAAAATAAAAAAGTATCTGGTACATTTACAAAAATATGACGACAAAAATGCTGTCGAAAGCACCCTTAGGCACCGGGTTCTCTGATCGTGTAAATCGCCTCTTAGTGGTTTCCTTTAAAAGGCAATTAGTGACTTTAATTTACACGAAACAATGGAATAAATGAGAACGCGGTGTAAAAACTAACTACCGATGTCGGCGAAGACCAGAAGATGAACTAAATTTTTTTTGTCGGGTAACTCGACATCGTATAAATGACTAGATCTAACATGAGCTTGCCGTAAAACAGTGAATGGTCTTTGTACGGTGCCTCGTTTATGGCGACAATATCACCAGACAGGAGCGAATCGTAAAATATCCGTGCCGCTTGGAGAGAGGCGAACATTCGACCAGACACGATTTCGACTGGCGAATTAAGCGGCGCGCGAAAAGTTACGACGGTAGTTAACAGCAGAGGGCAGGATTTTGTTTATTGTAACATACCGGATATCCTCTCTGGTAACATACCCGATGTCCGACAGTTTGGCACGGCGGCCGTTGTATTCCATTGAGAAATCCAGGAAAATAAAGATGTTTCCGATTTTTTGTCGCAGTCAAACACTATACACGATTGGTAGGGCCACGATTTTGTCGCGAAAATATTTTTGCCCCACTTTGTTTCAGTGACTCATGTGCACATCGGCAGTTCTGTTTCAAGGTTATTGGCAGCGTGTCTTTGTTCAGACACGTTTCTCATTTGACTGTACCAATCAGAATAAGATTATTGTGAGTCTGTACGTCTATAATTTGCCAAGGCCAGTGAGAGTAAAATCATCCAATCACAGACGATGCAGCAAAGCTGTAGATGTGTACATGACGCATCGAAACCAAATGTTGCAAAAATCTTTTCTCCATAAAATCGTGGCTCTAACGATTGGGAAATATATTTTATGGGTAACCTGTTTAGATATAATGTAGTCGTGTTTCCGTTATTAAAAGAAAATACAATTTAGTGCTCTGTCTTGTAGCTATTAACTGGATGTACTAGTAGAATCCTTTTTTTCAGTGAAGAGTAACATTTTTTTCAATGAATTTTTAACAAATTTAAAATTTACGGAAATCCTAGTTGTAACCTCTAAAATATAATTCGTAAATTTGCCACAAGTGCGTAAATGAGTGCTATGAAAGTAGGTACTGTAGAACTGTTTCCCAGACATCCATGGTAACACTCCTAAACTGTTTTATAAAACATTCAAATATATAGCCTACTAAAGTTACCAGACTTGTATTGTAACCAGTGTAACAGTTTGCATATTTACAAGGCGGAAGTATGGTAACTGTCCCATACTGCGTTTAGGTTAATTACTTCCTAAACATTTGAGGAAGTTTTTTTCACGGTGTAGGGCTGTCATTCCTTTGTAACTACAGTTTCTTCACCTCTCCCTAATATACAGTAAACATTTTATCTTGAGATCTAAAGAAAAAGACGCCAATATTGCCTGTGATGTTGACTGTGTGTGCCCATGAAAGGAATTGCACCAAGGGCGTTCTGTTACTTGAATAGGCTGGTTAAACTGTTTTCATCACAGTATAGTTTTCCTTGCGGCTTTGCCCGCGTGGAATTTTGATAGAAAAACTGTTATGATAGCTCGTCGAGTTAATGAGATTGTGATAACGTGGCGAAAACGTAATTTTATGACTTTCCTCCCCCAAAGCATAACGATACCCCACCAGGTTTATGAGATATAGAGGATATTGGGAAAATAAACTTCACCCCTTCTCATCCCTTAGTCGGAGCCTACGCCGCAAGGGAAAGACAACATTAAATGTTTATACTTCAAATAGCAAATGAACGCCTCAACCAGTTGCCACTAATGTGTATTTTTCATAATATCACAGCAGTTCCCTTTCGCCTTTCCATACACAGGACTCGAACCCGAAACCTTCTATGGTGTTCCAAACATTTATGCCAGGAAAAGTCGTCAGAGTTGTTAAGAATTCAAGTGGGTATGTACCAAAAACGTTGTAAGAGAACGTATTATGTAGGTGCGTGCCCATAGAGTTACGCGAATTAATACGACGGCAAAAAGTAACAACCTAAAAATTATTTATCCGTGGTCATACCTGTTTTTCGGGATTTCTGGAAAAGTTTACATCTTTCCACCCCCTAAATTGTCGAATTTTGAAAAATCATGAAATAACTTTTCTGGTGTTAACTTAAGCTTTATTCATATCATAGGTTTAGGAGATACAGAGGACTAACTGAATTCTAGTTTTATTATTATAATGCTATTAGAAGTTGATTTACAAACAAATCCTGAAACTGTCTTTTAAGCACATGGTAAGTTCCATTCTGAAGCAAAAATCACCTCAATGTCTCAACGCGTTTGAAAGTGAATGAGGATTGATTGAAAACACATTTTATGGCTATTTGCCCACTTATTTTTAGACTTGAGAAAAATAGAACAATAAGGCAATACGCATATTTGAAAGAGTAGTTGAGAAGCAGTAAACACAAAATGTCTCAACTGGTTTAAGCGCAATCGAAGCTTCATTTAAAACACATTTCATCCCTTTTCGCACCATTAATTTCCGAATTTCGACCATCCTTTATTAGTGGGTGCCTACGGCTGCGACGTAAATGGAAGCCATCCTTCAAATTCCGTGACAGAAGGCCAAGGGTTTTGGGCTGTGCGTGGTGAGAGAGAGTGGGGCGCTTTAATACATCAATTTGTGTGTATATATATATATATATATATATATATATATATATATATATATATATAGTTAGACGTTAAGGCAAAAACTTTATATGTGGGCAATTCCCATGAGTTCTTTTGGGATAGAGGTCATATAATTAGAAATAAAAGAGTTGAATTAAGTTATTGATTTAGTAGCTAGTAAAGCTTATAAAAACACGAAACAGCAATCAACTATAACTTTCACAACACAATTAGTTATGCGCACAATTACTCCTGTGCCACAGACACGTTAATTAACTTTGACAATTAAAGCACAAAAAATGTCTACCATCAATTAATCAAACACTACAAATCACAATAAAATTCAGTCATATAGCCAATCAACAGAGTCTCAAATAGTGACAGTGTACAACGTTAAGGGCGTTCAGTGGGGAAAACTCATATTTTATATTTGTATGCAATAGTGTTAGTTTCGTACACATTACTTGACAGTACATATACCTTTAACGAAAAAAAAAATTAGCTCAGCTAGTTTTCTCGCAATGGCACTTCAAAGTCAAAATTTGCATATTTTTACTTTATGCAAAACTTCAAAACCAGTAAATATATTGAAAAGGTATAAATTACGTTAAAACTAAACGTCACTGTCTACTGCTTGAAGCATATAAAAACCCGTTATAAAATATGTTTGTGTTTAAAATAATTTTTCTAAAAGTAACAAAAATATTTCTAAACTTTGAAATTTTTTATTTAACATAACTTTTTTTGTAATGGGTTTCATATGCTACACGCCATAGACAGTGACACGCAGTTGTGATGTGATTTTTTTCCATTTAATTATGTTAACTCATTTTTAAGTTTTGAATGAAGTAAGTAAAAATATACAAATTTGACTTTGAGGTGCCATTACGGGAAAACTAGCTGAGCTATTTTTTTTTTTTCGTTAGAGGTATATGTACTCTCAAATAATGTGTACAAAACTAACAATAATTCATACAAATATAAAATTGTAGTCTTCCCCCACTTGAACAACCTTAATAGTCCGCAGCACCCCGAGTGCACCGCTGTCTTCACTCTTGAGGTCTTCGGTTCGACTCCCGTCGCGCACTTCCTCTTCGTTCATCGGCCCCCCGCAGCAGTCCTCTTGGTTCGTCTAACTCTGCTCCGAAGGTAGCCGCCTGCCGCCTCACAGTAGACTCTGACGTCACCAAGATGTTTTCACCAGTCTCTCTCCACAGGCGTAGCACCTTCCTCTAGCACTACCAATAGCGAACTGTCCTCGAATTTGTCGATTCAGCCCTTATATACTCCGGCCAAACTCCTGGGGTTCCCCGAATTACATGGGTATAAAAATATACATTTCATCATGTTGCGGACGTGATTTGAGTCTCGTAGGCCGCCTCGCAGTGTAAAGCGCAGTTGGGACAGGTATCTATGAGGTAGTTTCGGCGTGACTTCCAACACGTGAGCCGCCTAATAAGACCAGACCACACGGTGTTGTGACACAGCTTCCAACCACCCGGCCCTCATATATATATATATATATATATATATATATATATATATATATATAAGTATGAGGCAAGTCTAGGCTTTGTAGGCATACCACACTGTTTTTTTTGTTATTACTCATGTTATATCCTTAAGTTCATTATCCGCATTTATTTAGTTGATATTAAAACTTATAAAGTTCCACGTATATCTAACACCTATCAATCGAGATATTTTATAGCTAATTATAATTAAAAACATGCGCAGTTATATTAGGAATGTTAACCCATATTTAGTTTTGTATTTAAACTGATTTTACACTGGCAAGTAATTACGAACAGAACAATTTTATTGTTCGAGCAAATTTAAGTGACTTATATAAATCCAATAATACAAAATAAATAAAACATTGTATTAGCTGTTGCCAAAAATATATAGCATTCGTAAAAAAGATCCGAAACTTCACGAATTCACATGGAGATAATGAATATTTATAAATCCTGTGCATGCGAATAAATCCTCTGATTGGACCAATGTTTACTAATCTTGTCGTTGAGGGTTTTTGAACCAATAGCAAATCTGCTTTAAAACACTAACTACCACGTTAGCTTGTTAGGTTTATAACTAGCCGCTCACTCATTGGAGAAACATCCAATGAACTAGTAGCTGAAGATAGAGTACGTATGGCTGAGAAGTCTAGCCAGTAAGTCGTTTAACAAACGAAATTTCCGATTATCTGCTACATTAAATTCCAGAAAATTATGTATTCAGGATATCAATATACGTGAGTTTGTCACGAAAAGTTGTCTAGCTGAACAGATTTTTCAACGAACATTTAACCTATGTGACTAATTTTCAATGGCCCAAATGTGACGTCGAATTTCCCATAAGTAATTAATCCAAACGAATCTGAACTAGGCAAAACGTTGAGTGGCCGTTTACAAATGCTTGTCGCTATGACGTTTCTTGGTAACCTTAAGACCGATTCAAACCAAAATATTCAATTTGAGATACCATTTTCTATTAAATCACTATTGAAGATAATTTAGATCCGCAGTTTGGTAGGAAATGGTGACATAAAGAGGCTACATGAAGAATTTATGTCTTATTTTAAGAATTTATATACTATTTAACCGTTAATTATTTTTTAATTTTTAAAGTAAATTATCCAACGTTTGATCAAGGAAGGAAGGCTATATGTAGATAAGTGAATTTGGAATAAATTGAAAAACATTAATTTATAAAAACTATATGTTATATTTCGAGATCTACTAGAACGATTGTTACAAATAGCAATATGTTTGTAATCTATCACCGCATCATTAATTCATGAAAGGATATATTGTTGTAGGTCACAGCTACATGAAACATAAATACCATGCGATTTTACTGTATCTCGACAATTTAAATACTAATTCAAACCCAATTTCTTATTTTGATAATTTATAATCCCAAATTTAAAAAAAATAAGGTAAAATTTTTTTCCCGTACATTTTAAGATGTAAAGACATGAATAAACACGGAGTTTATGTAATTCTCTGATACTGCAATGCTTTTTATAACTCAATTTCATACGTTGACACTTTATTGTCCAATTTTTGACATCAGAGCGGTTAACTGAGGTTGGCTGTTGTATTTTGGAGAAAAAAATGATTAATAAACATTGCATGTCATATTTCGGTACCTGCTTGATTGATAGTACACAGCTGTTTATAATTTGGTGGTTTAATGCTAAAGCCACGATATTGTGACGAAAAGATTTTTACACCATTTGGTTCAGTGCCTTACAAGCATATTTTTATTCTCGGCGTCTCACGGTTCTACACTGTTAAAAATGTCCTAAATAGTAACGGAAGTAATTAACCCATACACAGTGTCGGACACTTACCAAGCTTCAGCTTGTAAAAAAGAGTAAATGCTGAGAATAATTTATATAAAAGTAGGCTGTTTCCTAAAAATGCTTAGGAATGCTACCACAGGTGTGTTGAATGGTGGTACGCAGAAGGCTTTCAAGCCACAAATGTAAAGAACAGACAAGGAACAAACTCCTTAATTATTGAACATTAATTTTTCAGTTGTTAAGCAAACCATGTCAAACAAAGAAAGTGTATTTTAATATGAGAATATATGAATTAACAAACAGTAATGTTTTAATAAAAATGTTTTATGTTCTCCTTTACGAAATGTGGGAAGGTCTCATTCTGCATAACACAATTCAACGGGAAACAATTTCCCCATAACGTACTTCATTATAACTCCTATAATCGGCGTGGTAAGCCTACAAATATTTTTTACCGTGTACCGGTAGATCAAAGACGTGTGGTGTCACGGTAACGCTGTTCTTATTGGTCGGTCAAATGAGTGACGTTTCTACGCAATGGCACTCTGCCAATAGCAGCGAAGCACAGCTGTAGATGTGTACGTAAGGCACTGAAACAAGTTGGTACAAAATTCTTGTAAACAAATTGCTTCAGACATAACCTCTAAATTCATTGTTCTACAATCCGGCCTTCATAGCATAGTCGGTTAGGCGTTGGTCTACGGCGCGAGACGTCCTGGGTTCGAATCCCGGCTCGAGCATGAATGTTTAGTTGTCCCATCACCTCACTTAACCCTCAGCGTCCTCGTTGTTGATTGGCCGTAAAATCCTCTCACGTAACCTTGTTTTACAGGCATTAATCTAGGAGTGCAAGATGCATAGTACAGCAGGCGTGACTCTGTATGCTTTTCTGCTCTGTGCTGGAAGACACGCGGGTTCCTACCAGGTCGATTTCACACACGAGGCCGTAAAAGACGACGAGGTGCTGAATATTTTAACCTGCGTTCCTTCAAGAAGTTTCTTGTTCGCGACAACACGCCAGAACTTGCTTGCCTGAGAAATTGTGGCCAATCGAAAAATGTCTCCGTATCTACACCAGCACAAGTTCGTCGATAAATGTGTTTGCTATTTTGTGTTGGGATCTTCCCGGCTGCATACAATTTACAGTTTTCAGTTTTCCACCCTATACGTTGCAACTCCTTACCGCCGCGTAAGTTTGTTCGGTTTGTTTGAAACAGAACAGCGTCAGAGTTAGTTCGTGAAAGTCTATTGTAAACATTTAAATGCTGTAAACGAGTATTGTGCAAATACTCCATTGCTCATGTTTAGAGATGGTGAAATTTCGGGAATTCAATGACATGCATGTTAGAATCAAATATCCTATGTGTCCACTAGCTGATACTCAGTGGAACAGCAGACACCATCTTTATTAATGTTTTATTGACCAAACTTGTGTGCAATGACAAAGTACAAAACAGAAAAATGAAATCCCAGAGAAATTCTGAAAATAGAAAACCAGTTTCACAATACGGAAAATGATGAAACTTGTCTGATTCCATTTTTTTTTTTTTAATATTGGGAATCTGGTTTTCTTTATGCCTATCTTCTGTGTCTGGGTGTTGTCGAAATCTGATTGAATTTTATATTTACGATTCTCGCTGTTACATATAAAATACTGACCGAATTCTTCTGGGATTGCATTTTCCCGACTTTTCTACCTATAGATATTCATCACAAGTTTGGTTAATAAAACATAAAGTGTGGCCAATGGTGTATTGGCCACAAACCAACACATTCTTGTCGTAAACTTCAATTGTAACACGCATTAAAAATATCAGGGCTTAGTAGATAATTCAGCGCTATAGAATTATTCTAAATTGGTAGGTTTAAAAAAAAAAAAAAAACAACAACAACCACCTCACATATTAGGATTCACCGAGCAAAAAATTTTCTCTGATGACCTATTTCTGGTGAACAATCTATGACACGTAAATAATATCGTACTTTTAACTGTGGCGGAACAGAGTTTAACGAATGCTTCATTATGGGATAATGTTAGTTCATTAATTGGCTGATATCATTAGCTAGGTTTGTGTTTTATAATTTTTTCATGTTAACATTTTAAATAAGTGTAGTTTTAAACGTTTTTTCCACCGTTTCTTTTATCTACCACACACTTACTCACAAGTTTTAAAGGTGACCTTAATTTATCAGAACTTTTTGCTTTAATAACTACATATCACAACTCATTATCAAATACCGTGTACTTTTCTTAATGTTATGTTGTCATAGTGACTTATATGAACTGCTCTGTCAAGAAGATTGTTCACGCTGTGTTTAATTAACTCTTCAAAAAGCCGGAAGAGTTTGTGCGCGTTTGGTAAACTCGCCTCCTTTGTCTTGAATTCACGTCACCAGAGTTACAAACAAGGTTGTTTAACATGCGCGGCTTGTTAAAGAGCGCAACAATACGAAACCATTAATTGCTTTGTACACTTCCAGAGACAAAGCAGAAGTAGGGTTTTTAATTACGCTAATTTAGATTGTCGACTACCATGCTCGTAAAAACGATTTTACAAATTCACTTGTTACGCGTATATCTGAGGAAAGCTTGTTTCATTTTAATTGAAGCTTCGAGATTCCGTAAATAAATCCTCTTTCAGGTGAATGGAATGACATTCCAGTAGCATTTCATACCAACTTTGTACTACTTAGAGTAATATTACTAATAACTAATTTTCCAAGATTAAATTTATTACTCTACTTATTTAATCCTATTTCAACCCTAATTCCTTTGATTTATATTTTTAAGAGGTAAAACAGTTTCGAAGACAAATAGTTCTAACATATATTAATTTTAAGATATCTGCAAGCTGCAAATCACCATATGCATACGTAGAGACAGTTATTTTTATTTGAGCAAATTTTTTACCAACTTATTTCGTTTCCTTTTGTACATACATATGTTCAACTGTAGTTCATGGTTTTTGGCAGTGTGTCTACCTACAGAGGCATCGTTGGTTTGAATGTGGCAATTAGAATAAATTAACTGAGACACCACACGTTAGTGATTTGTGGGTAGAACTACAAGACGCTCAAAGTTAATACATCACATTGGTATCATGAAGCAGAAATTTAGAAGCGAATGCAAATAATTAAAATAAATTTGGTGCAAAACTCTATTCACTGTGAATCAATGGCTGTGTACAATAATTATGTGCGTCGATGTTAATAGGCAGTCAAAATAAAATCTAATTTAAATATAAAAACTTGTAAGTTATTCGTATAGGCTTACGGATTTATTTGATTAATTTACTATACTTTTTACGTGATTACATGCCACATACTAGCTTACAAAGTTTTTGTAACCGTGCGCCCGACAAAGGAAATATGAATTGTTTACGAGCTGAGTTATATAACTTTCACGCCGTTTGCATGACGTGATTTTTGAACACTATAGATAACAGGAATTACGATGTCCGGATAGGGAATTGAACCTGGGACATTTCACATCACCACTATGCACAAGTGAATGACTTGGTGTGTTGACTTCCCTTCAGTAACTTATCTGAATTTCATTTTGAGCTGTGAAACTACATTTTTAATGGTCTTGATGACGTTTGTAAGCTCAAAGTATGGCTGTATCGTTGTTTTGTATTCAGTTATTACATTAAAAACATTTGTGGACGGCTCTAAATGTTTTGTCATGGACCTCAAACACTTTTTTTTTTGTTTTAATGACAAATTTTTGTTGGCCCTTCCTCCTCTCTCTTTAGTTTTGCAATGACAGCACAAAAATCTGTAAACACTATAAAATGTGGTGACGTCCATTTAGATAAAATATTTTGTGGCCACCACACTAATTTTTTAACCTATATTCCGAAGGTAAAAGCAGGCTTATGAGATCACATTTCTTTCTGTATATGTGTCTGTGTGTCTGTGTTTGTATGTGTGTGTGTCTGTTTTTCTGTGTGTATTCCCCTAAAAACTTTTGAACCAGGAAAGTTCTGCTGGTAACTTCTTGTATTTTTTTTTTTTTTGCAATTTATTTTAGACAGCAGTCTTACACCTGGGATTTTCAAATGAAATTTACATTTTCTTCTTGAATGTGTTTTCTTTCTGTATGTAAACATATTTCAGATGTATTTGTATACTGCAGTCTATTATGTTCTTATGGATAACACTGCGACAAGTGTTTTTGTATAAGTACTAAACAAGAAACTGTGCCAGATCTCGGACATTTGAGGTTGCTAGAACTTCGGGAGTAGTGCGTGAAATAAAATAACTTGAAAATATTTTTGTCTAAGTAAACAGATGTATATTACTGCCGCTATTCCACACGCTTAACAATTTTAGCTGAGTCAACTTATTTTACGACAGTAGTAGTAATATTGTTTCATTCAACGACGAATGGTTATTTAGATTAATCTGAATAGTTCCAGTGATTGTGATCTGGAAATAAGTATGTTGTCTTTGTTTTAAACAATATTTGGAAACAAATATTAATATTTTTTCACTAACTGTATTACTTCGATGTTATTATTTAGAATCGTACTGCTTGAAATATTTTGTGTATTAGGGAACCACTGTGAAGCAATAAACAGATTGTTCTAGCTGTTTGGAATTTATGTTTGAATGTGTGTGACTGACACATGGACAATTTCTGCGTTGTTGAAAGTTGCGACATTTCACATCGATCAGGCTGCACGTTGCCAATAATTTGAGTGCAATCAGTCTATGGAGAGAGGCAGAAGAGCTCTAGATGGTTTGTCGGGTAACAATGTGGAGTTCTGTCAAGCGAGAGTGGAATGCAGTAGTCGTTCCTGTGACTATGTACATGATAGCACGAAGCCGGTATATGGACGTTATATATACAGGATGTCCACGAACAAACACATAAAAAAAACACCACGCGTATCTTGAGTTAAATCGGAGACAAAAATGTAAGTTGCAAAATATTGTATGACATTTTACGTGCACGATGTGGCAACACTTTTTTTTTCCCAATCACATTAGCTAGTAGTCAATAAATTTATTTTAAAGGTCAGACATTTTATTTTATGTTAAATAAACACATCTGAAACGTCCGTTTGGAAATACAAATTATTTTAAAAACTATCTTTGAAACAAGTAGATTATTTCTTCAACAAATTTGTATTTCTGAACCTAAAGTTTGTTGTAAAAATATATCAATTAACTTCAGCAATACAGGATTATAGTGATTTATTTTAATAGTAGTACAATGTCTTGTACCTATTACTGCATAATTTCAACAATTTTTTGCTTAGAAGTTACTCTCCTATGATTCGTATGTAAACGAAATTTCTCTTTACCATATCAAAGTTTATACTGTGGCAGAGAAAGTGATTTACAGTGTTTGACGTCACATTCGCGTACATGTTGTGTACTCCTTACATACATGTATACGTCCTCATCGATTTATTTGTCCTGAAGCGTTATCAATCAGATTGTGGGTCCGCACGGCACATCAATTATTCTGAGGTCCGAACTAGGATCGCAGAAATACTGAGATAGAGAGAGAGAGAGAGAGTGAGAGAGAAGGAGAGTGGGGCAGAGCACTCGTAATCTATGCGAACAGCCGTGTCAAATAAAACTCAGTAGAATACGTGGTGGTAATGGAATGTTTTCTGCGGAATTCCGAATGGTGTAATCATTTCACAGAAATTGGAAAGTATTACGTACACTGTCTGAGTGACTATTATCAAATAACTTAATTTTTGTAGCTTTAAAAACTAATTTTGCCATTATTCTAATTACTAACACGGGGAATTTTATGATCGTAAAGCCAACGTCAGGCACTTATGCGATACTTCAAACTACACTAATAGTTCATAAAATTGTCAAGTAACTACGTTTATTAATAAAATCATGTCTGGAAGCATGTAATTAAGTTTTAAATAGTACGTTGTGAAAATTACTAAATGCCAAGTACTCTTCACTGTTGGTATACTAGTTAAATAATTATTCAATTGCGAAGTTGAAAAATATTAAAACACTCCTCAAAGCATAACACAGAATACACTATTTATTACTAAACCAGATATGGTCCAAAATATAAGTCAGAGTAATTTTATTACAACCACTAACAAACGTCGTGCAAATATTAACGATTTATTTAATCTAAGTGGTAAAGAAACATGTTTGTTGACGCCAACGCAAAATCAGAGAAAATTTCACTGGAAAACTACAGGCTTATAACCAACCGTTTATAAAGTACTTAAGTGCATTTACAAGTCACTGCTTGTATCAAAATTTAGAATAATGTTAAATATTTGTTTCACGCTACTAAAATCGTAATATGATGTAACAAGGTCAGATAAAAACCTAAATTTGTATACATGTCCATCGATAAATAATAGTACAATTTAAAAAAATCATAACTTTGGGATTTTTTGACAATAGTTGGTTTTTGCTTTAAAATAAACAGGGAGAATAAAGTTTTTCCCATTTTAAAACGTCTCTATGTGTGCTACATTTGTAGCTCTGCAAATGTACGGGAGATATTCGATCTCCATCCACGTATTCTGGATCATTGTTGGCGTCACTGTCTCGATAGCCATGGTGATTCGCTGACACAAATGCCGCAAATCTCGTATCTTCTCAGCATAAACAATTCTCTCGACATAACCCCAAAAGAATAAATCTAGTATAGTCAGATTGGGTCATCTAAGTGGCCAAGGAATAGGGCCACCCCTTCCCAGCCACAATTTGGAAATCGCGTGTTCAGGACATTGCGCACGGCAAGGATCCAATGCGGTGGTGCGCCATCTTGCTGGAATATCACGTTACTTCCACTTTGTCGTTCGATATCCTCAATCTGAGGGAATACGTGCAGCTGTAGCATGTCTAGATAATATTGCCGGTGATAATTTATTCGGTGAACACAAAAACCCCTACAACTCGATCGTGCATCAAACCACGCCACAAATTAACTTTAGGAGAGTCACGTACGTACTTGTTGATTGCATTTTGTTGTTGTGATCCACAAATCCTTTATTTGTGACGATTAACACAACGATTAACCTGAAAAGTTGCCTCGTCACTGCAAAGCGACCGATTCGAGAAAGTTCCTTCAGTGTCCACTTCATTTAGCACTAAGGCAGCGAAAGCGAAATGCTCGTGCCAAACTCCTCGCATAATTTCATGTCTTATTTAAGGGCGCCGCCTACCCGCGCGTGAGAGGCTCAAAAGCGACGGAGCAGTAAGGTCGACCTTGAAGCGTGCATCAAATGCCGCGTCGCCTCAACGAGCCAAGCGCTGAACTAGCGTGCAAGGTTCCCGCCGAACGGTTTTTACTATGGGACACTAAGCGGTGACCATATAATTTTATTAGTGGAAAGTCTGCAACTAAGTTCAGTGCAGGTCGAAATCGGAGTTTAACATACATCCGGTTAGTACATTTAGAAGTACGGGAGTCCGAAAAGGCCGTTGTTGAAGGGCTTATGAAAAGTGTTCTTAATGAGCTTGGCATCTTAACTTTGTCTGAAGTTTTTCCTTTTCGTACGGTGGCACAATGGGCACACGTGGAATATTTTCGTAGTAAAACCTGTTTACTAGCACACTGCAACACATTTGAAGTGTGGGGTAGGCGGCCGCCTTAATAAATAACATTTTGCATGGTAGTCTTCATAACGCCCAGCTCCAAACTATGGCGAGCAATTGACTTTATTAGGGCTGCGTACACAAGATAGCCTAGACGGTTGAACCTTTTCATCATAAGTTTGTGGCCGTCTTCTACCTGGTGATTTTTTTGCCTACATTACCGGTTTCCGGGAAATTTTTTACCCAACAAGAAAAAGCCATACAATCTGGTACATGTTGTCCCGAATACTTCCGTCTGAATTGTCGTTGCACGATCACTGGAGACTGCAACTTGAACTCTGCAAACCGTAGCACACACTGTGTTTTCTGCTGCCATCTCACTTATTGGTCGGGACAGATGCCGGATGACATTTTCTGGTGTTCTCCACTCCAAAGGTCACTTCGCGACTGCCGTACACCACGTAGGAAACTGTCATTCTTCCCTACAATTTGGTGGTAGAATCGTTTGAATAACATAAACAGTCTCAGAATTGTAGTACTTTGAAATTGTATCATTCTTTTTCGACGATCCTGTATATCAGCGGAGCAAACAATGTATTCTCAAGCGCTTATTTTCTCACCATTACAGTGTCTAATAAATATGCTTGTTCATTTCATATGCTGGTAGAAAGCACATCCTACCAGGTTTTCATGGAAGAGTTGTTACAAGTTGGGCACGATTCACTGCGAGATGGAGGTCTTTTATTAAATAATTGAAAATATGCTAAGTAAACCTTATTTATTTGCGATAATCTACACCAGAATGTCTGATTGTGTCACTAATGATCAATCAATATTAAATTAATATCTATGAAAAAATCACCAGTAGGCTATGTTAAAAATTGATAGCACACAAAACTAATAATTAAGTTACTATACACGAACAGTCAGGAAGGAGTGTGTTAATTTTATGTGGTGATAGCTCACAATATACTACGAGGAAAACGTGTTTTTAGTTTGTCCCAAAAGTACATATAGTGGAGTAATGCTACCCTGAAAATATACTTTCGAATTACAAATTAATTAATATCTCAAAAACTCTTCGTACTAAACTACGATACTGTGAGCACTGTATCAAGAATGACGCTTCTTCATCCTCAGAAATTTAGTTTGTTGATGACACCGGCCCATCATTATTAAAATGGGGTACAAGGTCTTGTTTTGGCTTGTAACACTGAAACACATCATTGTTATTCGTTTTAAGTCCCATTGAAAAACACATTCTACGAACACACTGCATGCTAATTTAGTTCTTCGCGCCTAGAAGCGATGAGGTGTTTGACGGGCGTGTTTTGTTCCGCTTATCGCCTTCCCCGTTTCCGTGCCCCAAACATAAAGAGAAAGCTACCTTCCACTAACTCTTAAAATGTAATTTTGTGTAACTGTTAGAGACAAAAAATTCGTGGGTTCAGTGGCCTCCTGGCTAGACTCCTGAATCCGGTGTATACTCTGTCCTCAGATACAGTACTAGTTGATTGGTTACGGCTTCAGCCGAGGGAATACATGAATGTTTACATGCATGTTTATATCTCTGGCTGAGGGTGTTCAATGACTAGTTAAATTAATAGTGGCGCTACCATGAAAGACTCATGCATTGGAGTTTGAAATCAAATACATCTCTAAAGATCTCGCTGCCGTTGGTCGGGGGGTTTTCTCGCGGATCTCCCGCTTCCCCTGCCCATTCATTCCGGCGTCGCTCCATACTCGCCTCATGTTAACCCTCACCAGTGCTTAAGATCTCGATATTAAGCACTAACCAAAATCTCTCACTCACTCTAAAGATCTCGCGTAATTTCGTGACAAACTACATCGAATATGCCTACAATTGGATTCTGACCAAATTTCTCACAACAACAGGGTATTTGGTTGGTGATAAACGCAATACCGGGTTCAATTATTCGTTAAAGAGTTGTCATGAAATATAACAGGAAAAAATGGAGAAATAAAACACAGCTGTGAAAGTACAGTACACACAAGTTTAAATATTCAAACGGAATGTTAAGTGTTGAAAACGCACATCTTGTGTCCACGCGAATTAAAAAAGTTTTTTAATCACTTTTGCTTAAAGTGTGGCTTTCAAATGCAGTGCCTGACTTTTCCGTAATTAGATTTAAACTTCTCGCCATTTCAACTTTGTACAACAGCGGCGGTAAAATTTTTGATACGTGTTCAGCGAAACCATTTTAAGTATTTCGCGAGAAGTTACATCTACCACGCTGTAAGTATTAGTACATAAAAAAATTAAACAAAAACTTTAAGGAAAAAAAATTATAGGTAGTTTTATACAGTAAAATTTTTTATACTAACCATAGCTATAATAAAGCAGGAAATTTTTTATAATTTCTATAAAATGAGGTTTTCTTCTTAAAGTTTTTTAACTACGTGTGGCTTATTACAACAGGCTTATTAACAAACCTGTTATGCCAAGTAAGAAACAACATAATCTGAATTTTGTATTACCTGAAAAGCTTTTACACTAATTTAGGAATTAAGATCCTCAGTTGTTAACAATAAGGATTTAAATTTACATACGTATCGGCTTTTTGATAATGGTATATTTTATTTTTAACCTTTTATGTTATAACATGGTCTCTTATACAATTATATTTTGTGAGACATTTATTGCCTTCATAATTCTTAGTGTTTTGAGAGAACATAATAAACGAAATAGTTTTTGCTGTCTTTAAACTGTAGTAAATTTATAAAAATTAAAACGGAAATAATCAAAAAATGTGTGGCAGTCTTCTAACTAGAACATGAAATTCCATATATGTAGCTCCACCTTCTAAAAAAAACATGTACAAGTAAAGAACATGGAGAAAAAAAAGGAATTTGCCCGTTATTCATGTAAGCCCTTCACTGCACATTTGCAGATGTTTACGGTGCTTGGGCGCGGAAGGGATGGAAAGGAAATTTCGGCTGACCCAATAACGACGCAACCCAAGAGTGTTTCCCGCTGCTACTACCCCTTGGTTGTGCGCGTGCGCATTAAGGGTTGGCGGTACGCCCGTGACGTCACGTGCGGCGCGGGGAGGGTTGGAGCGTAGTTAGGCCGCTGGCCGCCGCGCGGCGCTGCTTGGCGCACGCTAGCGTCCTCCCCTCCCTTCTCCCAAGAGAGCGGTGTTGCCACGGTCGGGCTGGCGGCGCTGCAGGCACACTGGCTGCAACAGTTGTCAGCGCGCGGCCCCGCTGTGTCACAGCGAGTATCTCCGCCTCCCCCACGTAGCTACGTGACCGCTCCGTTGCCGCTGCAGGTGAGCCTACCAGTCGTTCACCCTTATGATCACTCCCCTCCCACCACCTCCCAAACCCTTCTTTAGTTAGGTCTTCACCTGGTGCATTTCCTTTAACTCGATGGAGGCAATAAAAAAAATAATCCACGCTGGTACAGACATCAAGAATAGTATCCCGTTTAGCTCGGAGCATAAAAGTGGCATTCAGTGTTTTCCTAGTATTCTTTTCTCTTCTATTGAGCCAGGAGCGGAGGTTCTGCAACTTTATTCTTGGAATGTCTGGCATAATGTCAAAAGATAGCTTCTATATTTTATTTGCGAATCAGGCTGAGAATTTCCAGGTACAACAGGCTAAAAAAAAGTCGTTCGTAGCCATTTTGTGTAATCCATAGAAGAAGGTTTCTTAGAATAAGGATATCTTATTGAAAATATATAAGTACGGTTATTAAATAAATAAATATTATCGGAAATAGTTAATTAGTACTCATGATAAAAATAATGCTTGCGGGACCCTACAGCACCATTCAAGCATCAGGTGAAGAATTCTTTTAACTAACCCTTATCCGTTAACTTTTCCCGCTGCTGGCCACATATTATAAAATAAACAATAAACATAATAATAATTATAACCAAGTCCACTCAAATGTAGGTATCTAATAAGAACTTTTCGAAATCACTTAAGGCAAATACTGGGGTGAATTCTTAAAATAAACTTCTTCTGTTTCTTTTGATATCTCGATTTTCTGAACTGAAATGTTTAAATGCTAAAAAGCTCACTATTAACAAAGCTTAGTCTCACGCAACAAGGGTATTAGCTTATTATTGTAGCAAATATAGCTGTAATTTATAAGTATGAAACACTGAGTGTTTTCTAATGATACACCCGAAGAAAATATTTATGGTTTGAAAAAGTATCTCAAAAACAAAATTTTAAACTTTGAAAAAACTTTATTACGTTAATTGCATCGTTAACATATTTTAATTCGGTAGTTTACTATTTTGGTTATTGTAAAGGAAGGAAAGTTTTGCGTCTGCTAATTGTGTGGCGAAATATTCTAATAAATGGTTAACTTTGAGTATTTGAATAATTCGAAACTAAATCGGTCAGTATGCAGCTTAATTTCTGGGACTCCACAGCAACGTAACTTATAAGACACAATTGATACCAGTAGAGACCATAAACTGATATTAACTTAAGATTAGACACGAGAAAAATTCACGGGTTCACTGACTTTTAGGCTAGTCTCCAAAAATATCTGTGAAATCGTACAGACAACAACTGTTTATTAGCTGCTCGCTGACACTGTGAAATGAGCATGTATTCAGCTACAGTTTTATTACTGGATCAGCTACTTCAGGAAGTGTCGAGTAAGTCAACGGCTAATTATGAACGTGATACATACATATAGTTGCCGGAACTCTAGGTTGCGCGTAAAGGAAAACGCAAATTTTTCAGCTCTCAACTTAAGATTATTTAATTTTTGTAGGCCTACCACTAAAACTAAATCAGTAAAATTTTTTGTTATAAATTTAAAATCAGTTAAATTTTATGTCATTAAATGTGGTTTGTATTGTGAAGGTAAACAATGTTTTTTTTTTAAATCACCTTAGCATACTTCCAAAATATTAACTTAAAGTAACTTTTAAATCACTGCTCTATAAATTTAATTTTAATATTAAAACTGCTAATCCAATTCGAGTCTGGAAGCGTAAATATAAAACTAGTCAGAAACCGAATTTCAAAAGATTCCATATACCTCACCACATTATTAGTATAAATATCTCTTAAATACCATAACAAATACACGCGTTAATTTCAATACTGCAAGTAAAGAATCATCTCAGAATTTTCTTGGCGTAATTTCGTAAAACCGTGGAAAACGAAAGTCAATATTGTCGGACCAGGAATTAACCCGGAAATTCGCACCAGGCAATTACCACTGTCCCACCTCACTAGCAGACACTTCTAACTTATTTTTTACGTCTGTGCTCTTGCAATATAACTTTTTTTTCTAACACTGTGGCTTCAGTTTGCGGAGTGCATAGCGAAGTGTTAACATGTTAGGCTATTTCTATATAATGTATGTTGCAGCATGCAATATAATCCGACGAGTGAATAGAAAAAACTACAAAACGAAGTGAATTAATAATTTGATGGTCGTTCGGCTTGGTTACTTAATAATCGATGTAAAACCTGTCTTATGGAATGCAAAAATAGAAAATTCTATTTATTTATTTATTAGGTACGTAATATTTTATAACTTACATATAACATCATTTAACCTTATTCTTAACTGTTTGGCACTGGAGTGTTATAAGTTTATCCTCACAATGGAATAATAATCATATACCTGGTACGTTTTGGTTACTTTCATGCCTCAACAAAATATCCGAAATGCTAATTTTGTTTAAACTAAAAGTTCTTGTAGGCACTGATGTTTCTATGTTTACTAAAAATATCCATGCAATACTTTTGCATTTTATTAAAATGTTCTTTACATCATTCGAGAAATCAGAGAAGAAATTGTTTCAAAACAGCCATGCAAGGTCTGCACTTAATAATACTATTATAGTTTACGGATCGTGTAGCACCTAGTTTTGAAATTAATTCTAAGTTAAGGGTTTTTATAAAGGAGACCACATTCGAAGCTGCTTATTGATGTGTAAATCTTCAGCCGATACAAGTTTATTCGAAAACTGTTCGAGGTACATGCCCTTTGCAGGTCGTCTATATTCGACGAATAGTTACTTGTGCAAATAATCGCGAAAAGGGGTATAAGTTATAGGCAGTTACTACACACCTCTATACACAATATAACGTAATAATATCGTAAGGTCACCACTGAATGTCACATAGAGGCGATTTATGTGCTTGCACGCCAGTTATTGACATGCGCCTAGAGGCTAGAGTGAGCCGCGGTGTCCGTACTTTGTCGACTCTAGTTCTCTGCGCTTCTTGTACTCCATAGCTGAAAATACATCCATTCAGGTGGCCAATGCAATAATTTGGACATTTATAGAGCATAAAATTATTTGTATTAAAAAAATGTTATTGAATTTTTAAATTTTTTATTTTCAGTTTCAGCTTTTTTTAACAATGCAAATAATTTTTATTTATTATTTTTATGAGCATGACATTGTAGCCTGAAATGTCTTTATCCACTGTGATTTTTTTGAGTTTGGTATATCAGTTGGTTTTAGTGTAGTCCTTAAAACAGAAACATGCAAAAATATGACTTTAACAAGCCATTACGCGAAAACTACGAAAGATAAAAAAATTTTGTAAGGGTCAAATTTAGTCACATTTTGTGTCTAAAATAAGAGAAATATCTGGTACAAATAAAAAATAAGAAAAATGGTGATGAAAATGGCGGTAACCGCGCCCTTAAAGGCGTTTGTATGAAACACTGTTTTGTATACATTACTAGGGAGTATACTTTCCTCTTACAAAAAATATTTTAGCTCAGCCATTTTTCCCATAATGGCATTTCAAAATAAACATTTTCATGTTTTTAGCTCCCCACCCAAAAAAAACGAATCAACATAATGAAACAAAATAATTCGCAGTACAAATAAATGTCATTTGATAGGGCGTTACGTACATAAAAACCCATTCAAACAATGTTTCGTATTTTAAAAAAAAATCTGAAATTGAAAAAAATTTTTTTTTTGCTACTTTTAGAAATTTTTTTGTATAGATATATTTGGTATTAGATTTTATATACTTAAAGCCCTAGGCAGTGACATGAGTACTTTTACTGTGGATACTTGGTTTCATTATGTTAATTGGGTTTTGGGGGTGTATGAACTAAAAACTGGCAAATTTTGACATTGAAATGTTTTTTTGTGGAAAACTGGCTGAGTTAAAGTGTTTTGTAAGAGGATAATGCAATCCGAAGGAATTTCTACAAAACTAACACTTTTATATACAAATATAAAATTCAGATTTTTTCCTCTGGTACGCACTTCATGTAACAATTAATACTACTTTTAATTATTATTCTTCACACGGTGGTCTTCAAAAGTGACCACTTTCTACCGAACCATGTATATGGACCTAGCGACTCGTTTACGGGCCGCTGATCCACTTTCACAGCTGAGTGTCTGAGGAAAGCGTTGATCTGTGTTTACTTAAGGCCTTGTTACGGAGTTTTGCAGTGATTTCGAAAATATTTTTTTTTATTGCTACCTAATACTTACATCAAAATTTCGCTGGACAGTTTTGACACTTATATGTTATAATTTGTAGCTGAATTTTTTTGTATAATTATACTGAACGGTTTTTTTTTTTTTTTAGATTTCATTACCCAAAGTACCACGTTTTTCGTCGTGAAAATAAGCAAAAAATGAAGGAAATTGTTTTTTTTTTTGCTGGTGAATGGTACATTATTAAAAAAAACGCGTCCACAGTATTGTGCATCGTGTGATTGCACACTGACTCAATTTTTTTCAAAACTTTTGGTTAAAAAATATTTGAGTTATTGGCACCAGTCTGAAAAAAACTCGGGAAAAAGCCCTTAAAGCCGGTTATTGGTTGATATTTCTGCATGTCGTGTCCGATGAACAATAAGATAATAATACACGTTACCTGAAAATACGCACACTGAAATAAAACTTTGTGGTCACAAAATAAATGTTATTATGAACCTTACAAAAAATTTTTTTTGTGGTGCCTCCCAAAAATATTTTGCAGCCTCCAGTAAAGTTTTTCACTGACTAAAAAAAAAAAAAAAAAAATTGTATAACGTCCTAAAATTTGGTGAGGTTTTAACTGAAGAAAACATTTTGCGACCACCACAAAACCGATTCTTTCTGTGCACCTGTAAATATGTAAACGTTCATATATTAATTTACGAAATTTATTGCTTAGATTTTGGGTTTATCACAGAGATAAGTCTATTTAAAAGATAATGAATCACTAATTAGTGTCATTCACACCATCTCATACTAAATTATATAATTTGTCGGGTGTGACAAGAAGCAAATTTTAATGTGCTGAATACAGAACGGTATAATAGTGATCAGAATATTCAAGTGACAAAAAAATAATAATTTTTAGCGTAGTAATTACTAGGCAGAATAATTACCAGCACACAAATTTGTACTTCCCACAAAATAATGTCCAGTGCATCAACGTGAGCAAGGTGTTTAGAAAAGAAACACAAAAGCTTACTGTAATATACAGTTTTATTGAAAGTAGATTATTTGTTTATGGGTTTTGTCCTCGAAGAAGGACCAAAAGTCGGCCTCTGTAACTTGGTCAGTAGCACGTGGGCTTAGGTGCGAGAGGTCCCGGGTTCGAATCCCAGCATGGGCATGGACCTGTGTCATTTTCTTAGGATTAGATGGTTTCTAAGCCGTCCCGTCACGACGTAAATTAATCCTCTTAATTAAAAATCAATAAAAGAATCAAAACATTGTGATGATCAATTTATATTTTCTAATCGATTCAAATAAGACGAGTAGTAAAAAAAAAAGGTATCAACTATAATAAAGTTCCGTAAATTTCACAAATCGCTTCAGATTTAGTATAAACGGACAAAGGAGATGAGGGTAACTTGAGGCACGCAAAATTGGCGTTATTTTCTGACATCAGAGTAAAATGGAATCTGTTATATGCTCATTTGGCGTCGGCTGTTAGACGAACGTTTCGTGGCTTTCCTCTGTAGAACACTTTTAACTAATTATGAAAGTTCAGTGGCAGCTCAAACCAGCTCCTGTTTAAAAGCATCAAGGTAAACCACGCCGAATAACGGGCAAAACCGAACGAAATAGTAAACTGTTCTCAAGTTTGCATATGACAGCGAGGTCTAGTCCGTTGGCATGCGATTTAAGTTCAATTTTGCAGGTAACTCATGATGAAGGAAATGTACTGTTACGTGTTTACGTAGACGAAGAATGCCAGCTATAAAGGAAGTGACATTCGTGGCTGTAATTCAATAAATAAAACGTGATATTATATGACATTACCGAAGTTATGGTCTCGTCCCACAGACCTTCAAAATAAAAGTAGGACGTTTGCTAAAGTTATCTAAAACCAACAACAATGTTAATTCGTGTAATTTTCAGCTAACAAACTGAATTTTCACAGGGGCAAAGAACCTAGCTTCCTCACGTAAAAAACTATTCTCTATCTTACCTTATAACAAAACATTTTACGTAAACGTATTTTCTTATTTAACCTAAAGAAAGAAGTTGTTTTCATATTATCCCGTAGACATTTTTGTTTCTGTTAAAACATATTACGTAGAAGCCAATTTCATTGTGCGTAGGTAAGTTTGATATACGGTCAAACTTATATTGCCTAGCCTAGAGTGTTATAAGAATATTAAAAAACCATGTATTAAATATCAATCTAATAATATCTATATTTATACCAGGTATTGAACATTTGGCTTGGTTGTGATGTTTAAATTAATTATGTTATTAACTGATGTACAGAGTAATAAACACAAAATTTATTGTTAATTACAATACCTTCACGTAATGTTAATAACAGTATATGTTGTTAAATTATCATATATATTAAACACGGCAAAACAGTTATAAGTAAATACGATTAAAAACAAAAAAGTAGATGATGTTAAAATTTTTTGTCTCACTAGTCATTATTACTGCTATGTAAATCCAGTAAAGAGCATTACATTTCTGGTTAAAGCCGTGTACTCGAGCGGAAACGAAGGCAATTAATTTCGCGGTTCGCGTAGTGAGCATTCAGGGTGGAATGTTTATTTTGCCGTAGTTAAGGGTTAATTGGGCGTATCATCGCCCGGACTACCCATGCCTTTCGGGCCAAACCGCTTTTCAACAAGGTCGCTGCCCCCGGCACCGCTTTTGCGTAACGGGGTAATTGGAGGGAGACCTCTCCCGTCGGAGCTTTTGTCCGTCAGTGACGTCCGTCCGCTGGACGGCCTAAGTCCGTCGCTTCCCTGCGCGTCTATTGTGCGGGCAAGCCCGGTTGTGGATGTGGGCAACTGACGGCCTTCATTGTCGGGCTCGTTTTACCAGCGACGAGTCTTAACTCTCACAAGCCGCGGGCTAAATAATTGTCTCTGCTGTCGAGAGGATGTTCTTCAGTTTGTGTAGTCGTGCACGATGTCTGTGGATTATGAAACATTGTGCGAGACGGAGCAACATTCACGCAACATATGGCAAGAGGGCCAACAGCTAACTGTCCAACACTATTCTATGCTGAACTTACGTTACCATGTTTCCCGATGTTCATTGGATATCTGTGTGTAATAAAACGCTGTAGTAATCTATATGTGAGGAGGTGAGTAACAAAACTCTCCTTTTACAATGTAGATCGTTTTGAGTAAATTACGAAAAACACGCTGCAAGAATATAAATACAAAAATTGCAATAAAAATACGTACTGGGCTTTGATAAAAGTGGTCTTAAACTTATTCTTCAATGAAATACAAATAATTTCATTAGATATTCTGTTATTAACAAAAATGTGTGGGAGAAAGAGAGTTTTTTTGACAACTATATAAATAGGCAACTGTGTTGTTAAAGTAAGTTGAATATGACAGTACTGCATGTAAACCATTAGTGTATACACAGCCAGAATTACTGATTATTTAACAATAACTGTACAGATTAGTTTGGAATAATGATTATTTGACTTAACAATAATAACTGTCCACATTTGTACATTTTACTTTACAATAGTCTGTCCAGAGTGCCACAAAAAAGGCATTATTATTCAACTATAATCCGTCCAGAGTAAAATTGTTTTTTAACTACCAAGTTCTCAAGCTCTTCAACATTCCCCGTGTTGTCTATTGTCTATTTCTTATATAAGTTAAAGTACAGTTTTGATTCCAACTATACGAGAGTACACATGATGCTGGAAAAGTATAGTTATGGTGCTCATATTTAAATCCGGTAAAGGATGGTTTTGCTGCACCTCTTTTGCTTCAAAAGGGTAATTTTGTAGCCAACTTCACTTTTGTAAAGACTTTTTAGTCCAGTAAAACGAACCTCTGTTGCATACCATTTTCACAGTCCATGCAGATGTGAAAACTCAACAATACTTCGCTGCAAACTAATTTTTTTTTTTTTTTTTTTTTTCAGTTTTAGGAAAAGGAGAGCTTTGTTACTCACCTCCTCATGTGTATGTGTGTATGTATGACTCGAAAACAGTTGGAGCGATTTTGATGAAATTTTCAGGCAGTCTTCAGATTAGCCCAGCGAGTGATCCTGTCAAGTTTGGTAGCGATCAGATCAACATATATTTTTTTTTGCTTTTTGCTGATTTTGTATAATATTTTCCATACAAATTAATTACTTAAGTGGGATCGAGACTTGGAAGTGTCCGGCAAGTCAATTCTTGGCTATAGATAATTAGTTCTAACCGGGTAGCTAGCATTAAATGTAAGTGGTGAAATTCAGTGATAAATATTATCGTTCCGTCCTAGATTTTGCTGTTATAGAATAAATTTTTACGGGAACAAGCTTTTTTAAATATTATTGATCTTCGAAAGAGTTGTTAAATGGGAGGGCAAGACTGGATAAAGTTTTTTGAACATACTCCATAGCGATGCAGATATCTGTCAAAGAAAACTAAAGAGAGTAGGAAATCATAAAAACAGAGTATGCTTTATTTAGTCAACAGGATACATACACAATATGGAATTCCATAAATTCAATCTGGTCAGATAAAAGAAGGACTGTCAAATAATAAAATAAGAAAAAAAATCAAACATCACCAAAGAAGACAACATTGAATTGAGACTTGCTTTGACAATAAGAGAGGTAAATTATGTGAACAAAAAATATCAACATAACGATGAGATGCGACGAAACACAGTAGTACTCCAGACACGAACGGAAAAATGGTGTTTCGAGAACTGAAATCTGTTGTCGTCTTCAGGCAAGGCACACCGTGCCCGAGAGCAATAGTGCGACTTAAATACCGACAACGTAAAAATTTCTCACATTTTTCTGGTGAATTAAATACCTGTCATTAACAAGACTCACAGCACAAATTTGTCTTTGCCACTATAGATTCTGTATACATAGACGTCTTTAGTGTAATATCTTTAAGGCAATTACTTTTGCGTACTAAAGAATAAAGGTAAAATCGCAAAATATATAATTTAATATTGTGTTTATATTAGTATAATATTAATAGTTTCATATAGAAATTAGGGCACTTCATTCGCCCCTTTTTATTTAATTAATTTGAAACTGACGCTTTCTCGGGAATATAGGTACGCCCATTAAACTCACCGCGTCAGAAAATGGCAGCTATAGGCACGCCCTGTGTAATCGCAGGCTGGTAATGAACAAGGGTCAATAATTTGAACCAGTCACGAACAATAAGATAGAAACACCTCGTTCTGTGGTAGCAGCTAACTCGCCATTATGTGCTTAAATATAAAGAGAACGAGTTCGTTCTTATATATATATATATATATATATATATATATATATATATATATATATATATATATATGCAGGGAGAGTGGGGAGGAAAGGTACATGCTTTGAGGGATGATAGTACTGGTGATTCTAAACAAAATGTTTCTAATAAACATACGCCCTTTTCTTAACCGTTTCAGAAAAACCTACTTTAAACTTTTAAGAGCGTTTCGCCTCAGGTAATTTTGTGTTCTTCCAGCGTAAATTAAAGTCATGAAAGGATCTGTTAAGTGGACTTGCGTTTAGTATTTGGCACATAACTGCCGCGGAAATTTATTAAAAATACGTATCTAGATTATTTTACGAAGTAAGAAATTGTAGATATTAGCGGGCGTGATTGTGACAATTCTGTTGTTAGGCTATGAATTATAGCATAAGAATTTGTCGTCATGTTTGCAAAGTGTGATTTCTAACAAAACTCTTTTTTCCGACTCTGTCTCACACGAACTTTTGGTTGGAATGAACTGGAACTGAACCTGTTTCGGTTGCATTCATGTGTTATTCATCCTCGACAAAAATTATTTTGCAAATAATAACTTTTATTTGTCAACACTTTTATGTTTGCAATTGTTTCTCTGGTAACTTCAAGGACAATAACATTGGTGTTTTTATGCAATGATATGTGAGATTTCCGTGTAAGTGATAAGTTTTCATATTCATGTACTTCTCATAATATTGCTTTAAAATAAAAAAAAATTAATTAATGTTGCTGTCAAAACAACTCATATACAAAAAACTGTGATTAGGAATATTTCAAATGTACTGTATTTTAAAAATTTTGAAAAATGCTGTGGCCTTAGTACGAAACACTGAACAAAGATGATCGATTATACGACGAACTTTAATTTAATTACGTTTCAGATTCAAATAACTCGAGGGAATACGCCCTTTCAACATCACAGGCACGAACTGCTTTGATTTAATTAATTAACTCACAACCGAAAGTTTGCTCATGCGGTTATTTTTTTTACTAATTGATAAATACTGAATGTCTAAACTCTTGATGATACAAATATGAAGGAAATAATGAATTGTCGAAAAATAAGTTTGATTGAAATGTAAGCTAAACATTCCTTTCAAGAAAATATAGATAACCTAACAACTCAAATTTCGGGGGGAGGGGGCTGCTAAATTAAATTATTTGTTATAATTTTCAACGTTAAGGAGTAACAATGGTCACCATTTTAGATAACAGAGGTTTGCATTCATAAAATGATTTAAAATTATAAATTGTATTGCTAAAAATAATAAGAAGTAAAATTATTGTATGTAGACATTTGGATTGTTTAAGGCAACGAGCTATATAGTAAACATAGAGGGGCGGAAACAGCAATCTCCAAGGCTCTGATGTGAAGCCCGATAGAACGTGGTGTTTTGACCCTAGATAAAATGGCGGACTCTTATTTCCGGTCGGGAGACGAGAGCGATTATGCTAATTTAACATTATTACATTATAATATATTACAATAATTATTGGCATTTTTCCTGTGTTTAGCGGGAATATAGTGGAGCTATAAAGTAACGGATTTTATGCGAACATAATAACGGATTTTCAACATAATGTTGGCCACACTGCTGTTCGCCATGTTTTCTGGGGTCAAAACAGCCGTTCAATTGGGCTTCACTTTGGAAGCGTTTCCGCCCCTCTATGTTAACTATATAGCTCGTTGGTTTAAGGTTTGCCCTTTCTTAGAGTAGTGAGGGGGAGCATTATACCTATGCTTCCTCCTGTTGTTGAGATCCTGCCCAGTAAAATATAGTTACTGTTAAATATGCTTACCTGAGGAGTACGTACGGAGAAATTTAACAGCCAAGAAGAAAATGTTTGAGAAATGACAAACGTATGTACGGCTGCTGTTCCAAATAACATTCTCTGTTGCAAGCTAAAAAGTTTTGTTTCAATGATCTTGTTTTGGGTTTGTGCTCGGAACTTGTTCACATAAACGAGCGGCTTAGGAAATCAATTATTGCACGGAAGTATTCTGCCATTCAAAGTTTCGTGCTACTGTATTCATTAAAGTTTTAATTAAAATTGTCAAGCAACAGCCGAAGTCAAGTGCAGTGTAAGAAAAATTCACGACTGCAAACTGATAAAGGCGTCGACCAACGAATAAAACACGCAGACATTCTGCTTCTGAATTAAGTGGAATTAAAATATTATATGTAACTTGTGTTTCTTATTATTTAGAACAAACTGACGCCCGTAATACTTATTCTCGATATATGAAGTAAGAATTTCGGATTTAAACTATGGAACATAAAACAACGTTATATAACAAATAAATTGCTGGAAATATAGAAAATGACTGTTAAAATAATATTACAAGACCGGTTTAAAATACAAAAAATTGGTCTAACTGAGAGTATTTTCCATTAAAACTTGAGTGACTATGTTGGAATGAAAATGTATTTAAATATGTTTTTAAATTATGTTAATTATTTTCATTTTTAACATTACAGCCAAGAAGAAGATTTGAATAATTTATTCATTGAACTACACAAGTTGGTATAAAATGATTTCAACTTGTTTTATTTAGAGTCTTTATGTCTATGAGGATGGTGTAGAGTAAATATTTATATGCGGGTTACGGTACTGCTGATTTCATAGAGGACAACAACTGCAAAACTATATGTTGCTAACACTTTTTTTAAATTCAAAATAACGTAAGGAATATGCAGATATTTTAAAACCATTTTTTTTTACAGAGAAAACCTTTTAACTTCAGTTAATGTATTTGAAAGATTTACAACAGTAATACATATTTGAAAAAAAAAACGTATTAACGACAACGTTTTAAGACTAATCAATTTAAATTTCGAAAATTGTGGTTTTAACTTGGAGTACCTATTTGTTGTTCGTCAAAGCTAAAATTGTGTCTTTAGGCAAATGTTTACAAAAGTTTTGAGGTTATGATTACCGAATATTGATGTAACGCCTGAATTATAACAAATCGCATTTACACGTACGGGCAGTGTTATTAGGTCTACTTAACAAAAGAGGACTTAAAACTGCGTTCACAAAAATTTAAACAAAAGATTTATGAAATATACTTTGTCTCTATGCGTTTAGACGTGTCACTGCAAATAATTAAAATAAATGTATTGCTGTGCTGTGTGTAGACATTTTTTGTAAATCGTACATTTCCTTACATCATATATACACACGGTATATTCACACGTACACAAAGGCTAATATTTAAATTAAAACGATTGCATGGGATTTTTAAAAATCTTTTAAGAATTTCTTTCTTGCTCCATCCTATTATGACTACGACCACTATCAGTGTTCACTACGCCTCCTCTTGATGCCGCTACTTATTAATTATCACAACGCACAGATTTTGTACACGTAATCACTATAATCCATCACAAAAAATAAACATAAGTTACGGCAAGTCAAATAAAGAACTATGTTACCTAGCAATCAACGATTTCTTAAAAAATCAAAAACACTTGTGTATTTGCGAATATTATTTGACGTAGCTTACTGAACTTTTTTCCTAATTAACTTAAACATTTTTATATTACTAATGATTGAATTAGTTACGTTTTTTGGAAAATAAAAAACTCGAAACTTTTTTCCAGTTGTTTTTCTAAAATTGTAGTGATTAACATAACAACTCAACGTTTCGTCTTTATCACTTTTACCAAAGTGGAGTTTTATTTGCTGTGTAACATACGTACAATATGGAAATAGTTATACAGCGCAATTTACAAACTACAGGCTTAACCATCGCTTGAAACCTTCCTGTACTGGCTTTCCAATTTTTAACCGACAGATAAAATTATAGCTGTAATTTCAATTAACTTAAAAGTTTATGGCTGCGTTACGTGCTAGGTGGCTATGTAGAGCATTGAGATAATTTTATACGTGGTGCGCGCCGCACTATTTTCCCCTAAGCATATTGTCTTAGATACTTCAACTAAAGAGGCAAAGTTGTGGGCCAGTAGCTACATTAGTTGTCCAAGTGTCTCGACGAATTTACGTGGCTGCATCAGCAAGTGAATTTGACTATTTCAAGACAAACGATTTTATTGTTGGTCGTGTACAAGCATATACGAGTAAACATAGCTTGTGCCCACCATTGGCCAAATTATTTATTAATTTTTCACCGTGCGAATTATTAAGTAGACATAGGAAAACGGAAAGTTAATTTGATTGAAACACACCTATTTATAAAGACAATTATAACCTATTCTAATATTCATAATGTATTCAGAAAAAAAAATTCACGTAACGATGTCTTAAAGATAAAAGAAAATGCCAACACCAATCTCTTTATTGCGTGGAGTTTTACAAACTTGAACCATAATTTGTAATTATACTAGTGGATTTAAAATATAATTTTTTAATAAATTCATGGCTTCTAAATGGTATTAGAAAAATAATTTTGCTGACGTAACATGTTATTTTTAACTGTCTGCCAAAATATTTAAAACGCAATAACTGCCTGGTTAACGATAGGTCTTCTTTTCTTGGAAATGAACACTTTTACGTTGAACAATTTAACGGGATATTTCAGCATTGAATTTCAAACACCCATGCAATATGGGGCAGTATATACGGTTTGTAAATATCCTCGCATAATACTGGCTGGACCAATTAGACATATTACATAGTAAGACTTATAATTTCGTTGTTCATGTTCTGCAAATTACGGGATTGTGAGACATAATGCTGAAGACGTTAATTGGTACCCCAAAACTGGACGTCAAAACAGAAAAACTTAAAAAAAAGAGGAATCTTAAGTAACATCATGTTTTCCAACTTATAAACAAACATTTTGACAGAATGAGCCATTCTTTTAGGATGCGCTGCAAACAAATAGGTTATGAATATTTGGTAACAATTGTTACTGTACAAATATGCTAACTTAACATATGTTTTCTACTTGTAGGTACACAAACTTTTTCAACTCTCCCATGTATAGTTGCTGTGTTAGATTTTCAAATGATTTTAACAGTGTAATTTTTTACGCCACTTCCGTCAGGCAAAATTCTTGCTCGGAAAGTCGATAGTAACAGTTTTATATTATTTAAAATTTTAATCGTGGTTTCAGGGAACACGAACTGGTCAGTTACTGACAACCTGTTTAAGGCCGATTCATGTACAGCACATTTTAAGCACTCATGGCGCGTCGTTAAAAACGTGTCACCTCTATGCTTAAATTAAGGTGACTGGATATTAAAAATAAAGCAAGACACTTGTAAAAAAAGCCATCCAAGTTTAAATGCAGTCAACTTGAATGCAATCTGTAAATACAAGGTAAAGCTATTCAGTAGTTGAAAGGAGTACAGCTACTCCACCTTATTAACAAGCAAATGCAAAAAATTTATATTACTTTTGCAATTTAAGAAACAGCAGTAGATTATTAAAATATTAATAGTATGTCGACAACTACAAAATTTTAAGTTTAAAATTTTAACACAAACGGATTAAATTTAGTAAGTTACATAGTTAAGAAAATAGTGGAAAGTGCAATGATTTAGAATAATCTGAGCAATACTGTATTTTTCACAACCAATAATTAATTAGAGGTAACTGTCAATTATTTTTTCTTTTTGAGTTACAGCAGTACAATATTTTAAACTTTAATGATGGGCTGTTCTCCGCTTTACTGTGGTGCGCGCCGCACTATTTTACCCTTAGTATATCTTAGATACTTCAACTAAAGAGGTAAAGCTGCAGACGTGGGCATAAGACATTGAAGAAAGTCAGTGTAAAATTCTTTGTAGTAAAAAGAGTGGTTACACGGATAAATGAACCGTCATTTGTAGGGCCACGATTTTGTCGCGAATATATTTTTGCCCCTCTTTGTTTCAGTGTTTCACTCGTGCACATCTGCAGTTGTGCTTCATGGTTATTAGCAGATTTTCTATGTCACTCATTCGACTGCACTAATGAGAATAAAATACTTGTGACTCCGTACGTCTGTAATTAGCCAAGGCAAGTGAGAGTAAAATGATCCAATCACAGGCGATGTAGCAGAGCTGCAGATGTGCACGTGAAGCATTGAAACCAAATTATGCAAAAATCTTTTCGACATAAAATCGTGGCTCTTGTCATTAGTTTCTAATATGTTTCTGTAAATTAGAAAAAAATACTGCGAGGTCGCCTAACGAATTGCAGCGGTTGAAGGGAGACGAAAATTGCAGCTCATCCAAGTGCGAATTATCGGAGCAACTGCGAGATACGGCACGTACCGACGCAGTAGCGGGCCACGCCTCCGACAAGTAAACATTCCTACGCCAAGTCTGTTTTCAGAAGTTATCACGTACTGTTTCGTAACATCGCCTGAGTCTCAGAGACTATACACTGAAAATTCAGCAAACCCATCACTTTTTTTCAGTTATTTATATACACATAAAGCAGTCTGCCCAAGTTCTTCCGGTGTTACAAACAGCAAACGCCTTTTAGACCATTTGGTAATTACGATATTGTACATTTCAAATTTCCATTTCACACAAAATTACTGGCATTTTCAACTCAGATAACGCAACTTAACATTAAACGATATAAGTACAAAACACATGTTCCACGACTATTTTTAAAGCTTGTAAATTTGCTAAATTCAGAATTACCCGGGAAGCTGTACTACAAAATATTCGTTAATTTGAAATGCAAACGTATTTCAAAGGCCCGTTCTACAATGTTGCATACATTCCACTAATATTATGATAACATTACTCTTTTCATGTTCCACAGTTACGCACAAAAATTGATCCAGCAGTCACATTTATGTCTCTGTATTGCATGCAATATATAAATGATATGTAAACGTATTTTCCAGTCGCATTTTTATGCAAAAAATAATATTGAATTAACTATATTACAAGTTGACATTTTTAGGGAAGCAAATTGTAAGGAATGTATTTTAATTATATAAATATTTAGAGGCGTGTGAAGGAGGCTACGATAACGTGTAAATGTAATGGGACTTGTGTCGTATCAAACGCCAGCTAAAGGTGGCAGGAAAGATGCAAGTCTTATTTGACATTTTAATAGAGTTATTACCACCCACAATAGAGAACAGAAGCATGTAGTGCCAACCTGGAGAATTTGACTGGATTGACTTCGGGTAACAATTGCGACAATTTACACTGTCATATAGAGATTGAAATATCTAGACAGTTTTACTGAAATTCAGAGGACATTCTTGGGACTTTTAGGTGATTTTCGTTGTAAATGTTAATGTTTCAATATGTAACCGACAATTGAGTTTATTAATTGAGAAGTGCTGTCATTGCCAATAGCACATGAAAAAAAGTCAGTACTTGATTTGGGAAACATTCACGAATACCTTTTACGACAAGCAAAATATATTAATATTTACACGATACATTCGGTAATGCTTGAGTTTCTCTCTACTGGATGGATCTTTTATTCAAGATGGCGGTGCAGTCTCTTGTATGTAAAATGAGACAGATTCAATGTTGTTGCCGACTCATCCTCTACTGAACATGTCTCTTGCAGATTAAGCAATTCTGTAGGTCGATCAAACCAGGATTCGCATCAGCAACAGGCCACTATTATCCTCACGTACTGATAGAAAATGGTCTCTAGCATTTAATAGTAACTAAAAATTACCGCAAATTTTGTATAAGTGATATGATGCTGCCCACTGAAGAATTAATATGTAGTCTACAACAGACGAGATTCTGTGGATTAAATCTCAAATATTTAGCAGCTGTAAGTAATGTACACCTACTATTTAAAAAAAATATCTCAAGAAATGTATACAGCTTTACTAATTCCACTAAATCTTGCTTCATATTCACTATAAATTTAGCAAACCTGATGTCCGTTGATATGTTTCCAACTAGTAATTTATTGAACAACTCAAATAAAAATGAGAAAATGACTAAACGTTCAAAGCCAAGATAATTAAAAATGACGAGAGAAGCTAATGAACGACTTCATAGAAGAGTAAAAAGGGTTCCGAGAAGAATACAGTTACAAAGAATATAAACTTTCTTTAAGAACTGATGCGGAAAATTAACAAGATTTTAATCATAAGGTTATTAAAGTACGTTTTCTTTTCAAACTAAAACAGAGTTAATTGTGTCACAGATCCTACAATCGAAATGGTCGAGTGCTTTTGATTTGTTAATTTTTTTAAGCTTTCGAGTAACTGTAGAGTTTAAAATTTTAACTAAACTAAATACCTAAGTAAATATTTGTTTCGTTTATTAGAAGGGAATATTAAATTCTGTAACTCATCATACGACGACAATAGTCACAATCGAAATATGTATTTATAATTAATCCTTTAATGAATAAAAACACTTTAAAACAGTGACACGTGTTAATATCAGGGTAGATTTGGGACTTAAACTATGGGTGAAATGAACGGGATGCATATAACATATTTAGCCGGACGTTAGGGTTCTGTGAGACTATTGGACCAAACCTTGGTCATTTGTGCGTTTATTAATTTATATAATACATGTAGGTACATATATATTTATATCAAAATGTATTAGGCTAAAATGCGTAGTAAACTATCAATTAAATCATATTCCTCAGTAAAATAATAGCATCATTTTGTCTTAGTAAATCTTTATTTGATCAGTAATTTGCGTGTTCTAACGGATAACATAAAATGTGGACATAATGTATAAAACATATGGTGTTTCGGTAATACTCAATCCTGCACAAAATTAATTCATTTACATTGTCAAATATTAAGTTTCAAGTAAATTCATATTTTAAGAATTAGTCATGGAACTATAATCATTGTCATCCCGCGATTAATCGCATAGCAAAATTAATGAATTTTAAACCGGACATATTACAATAGGTAAGACCTTGGTTACCTGAAACCGAATATTTCAAGGTGACATACTGTATTTGTTCGCATCAATTTTGTTCAGAAATGAATCATTTTTAATATAGAGACTCCTAAAAATTATCAATCATATTTGTGGTTAACATACCATAGTTGTAGAGTGGAAATTCTAAACGATTTAAGTGACAAAATAATGTTTTGAGAAAAAGGGAAAAACAGCGCTGCAAGAGCATGCAAAATACAACTTTTCGACGATCATAGAAACTATCAGGAAAATTATTGAGACTAAGCTCTTACAGCAAAACATAGGTATTGGTACGTAGTTTATTTTGATCCTATAAACTCAAATTATGTCACTTTTGGCTCTTAGATCATTTAGAATTTCCACTCTGCAGTTATGTTTCTGCAGCATATTCAGAAAGCTGTGCACAGAATCTAGCTAAAAAAAAATTAAAAATAATAAAAATTGAAAGCTGGTCAAATAACTGCAAAACACCCTTACATTTGCCAGGTTTATGTTCGTTGCACATGTGGTGCTAGTGCCTAAACTAGCTCCGTCTACCATATCCTTTTTTATTTTTTGCTGGCCCTGCACGTGTCTGCAATCCTCAGTGCGTACCGATGAAACGATTGTTGTTTCCATTCTTCCGTAACAGTTGCTGTTTTGAGTGGATAGACGAGTGTACGCGTGTTTTTTATGTTCATCTAGATTGGGGGGGGGGGGGGGG
>PNEQ01053928.1:35111-50845 GCA_003012365.1 Medauroidea extradentata | reverse complement strand
TGTCGTTTCGTCTTCCATGTGTTCCTGTACCATTCATCCAATTGCAATGAAACATTGAGGAGTTGTGCGTTCGTCGGCGATTGGTTCTAAAAAAAATGTAGGGGGATGGCCAAACGGGGGGAAAGGGACAGAACAGAGAATTCAAAAATTTAGTGGCACAATTTTATTTTTCAAGATTTATTTATAAAGCGGTCGTGAAGTACCCTTAAAATAAATTTACACCATTTAGACGGTGGGAATTTTTTTTTTTCAGAAATATTATCGCATTAGGCCTACATAAATGAAAGAAGCACGTAAACAACATTTAGGGTACCGACTAAGTTTAAATAAAACAACTTCATTCTCAACATCGATTGCTTTTTCAAGGTTTTTGTGGACGGATATTTTTAACTTTATGGGAGTTTTAAGTTATTAACTAGCTTCAGTTCTACACCTGTATATGAACATTTCGAAGCACGTTCAACTGAATCAAATAAACTGTGATGTCGCATAATTCACGTTACGGTTATTTAAATGAAAGCAATAAAGCCCGCAATACCTCAAGACGAAGAACTACTTAATTTAAACACGTTCATCTTGTGTAGCAGTTATGTTAACTTCTGCACGAGTTCTGAGCACGTTCTCGCCATGCTCAAAGTTAACTAGTTTGTTAAATAGTTTCGAGTGACATACCTTCTGTGCTGTTCTGATTAGCCGCGTTGATGTTAACGAGCTGTGTAACCAACGTGACAGCTTTTGGTTGAAACATCTTAGAAACTCGTTACATTAAATAAACTATTGAAACCATAAAGCGTGTTACACACTCATACACATACATTATACAAACACTTCCGAAGTATAATTATTTGCGCTCTATAATACACAAAATGCAAGGAATGTTGAGTGTTAATGAGATAATAACCAAACACGTATATTTATATTTACATACTTGTTGACGCTAGAAAACGTGTTGATTTTAATCTGTTTAAAGACATGTTACTTTGTAAACATGTTAAGCTCGAAACTAGAATAAACATGGCTGCCTAATGTGTTCACCTTCAATATATAAAACATATAAACTGTTTTTTGGACTCGCGTCATTGCCGAAGTATACAAAAGACCCGACAGTAAAAAAAAAAAGAATAGCCGGTAATCTACATAACAACTTCAGAAAGGAATATAGTCGCATCCAGAAAGACGATACGAAAAAAAAAAAAAAAAACTACTTGATTCCGGCACGGAATATAATCATATAAACAACGACGGCACAAAATACATTATTTTATTGTTTATTCATATGTTTTGTTTTTTGTCCCAAGGCGGTTTAGTTTATAATTCCAATTCAATACAGGAATCGTTCAAATATCACATTTACAACCTCTCACGTACAGTGGCCTTAATACGATATAATATGCTTGTATCTGACAATAGTAAGTATATTGCATTGAACGAAAGGGGGAGAGAGAGAAGAGAAGGAGAATATAGGAGAAAGACGGAGAGTGTGTGTGTTAAATATTGTATAGTAAAGGCGGAAAGAAGTTCGCCGCTTGCTGGAATAATGCATATGCCTCAGGAGTAAAGTTCTGCTCGCTGTGTGCAAAATATTTCCCCTAGACGTTGGAAAAAGGATTTTCTTATAAGTTTATTTATTTTATTAGTGTATTATTGTTTTGCTCGTGGCGATGTTAAGCCATAACCGCCTTCTATTACCCTTAACCACTGAGGAAAAATGAAACAACACAAAAGTAATCTTAAAATTTTTGATGCATGGATCTTAAAGTAATAATTACAACAATAAATTAAATAATCACAAATTATCAGCTAAATTTACTTTTAATTATTTGATTAAATCTATGCATACTATTTTAGAACTGCCAGCTATACGCTGCTTGGAATTGAATAGCAAAAATTGGACAGCAAGAATGTATGTACATGAAAATTAATGATAGGAAAAGTCCCTGATAAAGCAGAGTAAATAAAATAAATTTCAAGACCTTATAGATTTGAAATACAAACAACTGTCTCGTAATAATAAATTGCATTGAAGTCTTATTCCTTATTTGGCAAACCTTAAAAATAGTAAATCCACTACAAATTCTGAACGTTTACAGTTATTTCACGAAGTCTAGTAGGCCGTTAATTGTAATCGTTACTGTCATGTACAGTCCAAAATGTTTAAGAGAGAAAGACAATTAAATCTCATGCCAGTAGTAAAAGCATATGTCAGTGTTAAGATCTTAAATAATATTACTTAAATTTTTAATAAATTTTTGTATGTGATATTTATTAAACCTGGGATTTTCGTTTAATTATATATATTTATTATTATTTTAATTACTATCTTTCTCAAATAACCGACGCAAGTTATATGATATAATGCATCATGTTCAATACCGAACAAGTTTCAGCTAGACATGTTTTATATCTCAATTAATTGCAATCTAGTATTACATAACACCTACTTGAAAATAAAATGATTCTAAGATTCTCTTACGGTAATTTCATATTCTATGTTTCTCGTGCACGCTGCACACGTTTCAACGTTGCCCTGGATTTTCTGTGGCGTTCGAGTCAATGAAAAGTTACGCAGAAGTTAAAAGTTAAGTCTGCTTTAACTGCACGTGAACTTTTGTCGTGACATTCACTCGGCTTCTCCTGAATAGCGAGCAAACTCAATTGCATCTAGAAACGTGTTTTATATAAATTACCTCCATCCAGCAAGAGGTATTTCATCGAGTGAAAAAGTATTCGGTTTATTTGTCAGTCTCTGAAAATGTTAGCTGGGACACTTAAAAAATATTTTTATTTTTTATGTTTGTCAACTATCAGAGCATGTTACTGTAATTTTATTTAGACATTTATTATTTCGAATTTATTGCAAGTAAGTTTTTTTTTCACGGGACAGCAATGTCTGAGAAAAGTACTTTTTTATGTCCAGACCAACGAGCTATATAGTAAACATAGAGGGGCGGAAATAGCAATCTCCAAGGCTCTGAGGTGAGGCCCAATTGAACGTGGTATTTTGACCCTGGATAAAATGGCGGACTCTTATATCCGGTCGAGAGACGAGAGCGATTATGTTCATTCAAACATTATTAAGTATAATATATTACAATAATTATTGGCATTTTTTCCTGTGTTTAGAAGAAATATATTGGAGCTATAAAGTAACGGATTTTATGCTAACATATGACGGAATTTTCAACATAATGTTGGCCACACTGCTGTTCACCATGTTTTCTTGGGTAATAACAGCCGTTCAATTGGGCTTCACTTTGGAAGCGTTTCCACCCCTCTATGTTAACTATATAGCTCGTTGGTCCAGACCCAAGAGTAATCCATTATCTCCCAAGTCATCCGCGCTTACTATATGCTTAGTAACGTTGAGAATGAATGGGTTTGTGGACATGCGCCATTGCCTAGGTTTTGTTGGCAAGATTCTGTGTTGTTAGAGAGTCAAACCTACCAGATACATAGAACCCTAGAGGAATTCAGCCAATTGCAACTACGAGACACAAGCATTAACTTAACCCCAGACCTTAATTACTTAGGGATTCTTTTATTCTGTGGTTGGTTTGTTCGTCAAAGAACTCGAAGTTACTTAAATAAAACGTTTAGTAATAGCGTATCTACAGAAACTCATTCTCTTGAAGTCCCTCTGCTGCAAAATTTCAGAGAGCTCATCATTTATTTATTCAATTATTCGAATAACCCTTCTTTTCGAGGATACGATAAATCTACTTTGGCTATGTTTCTTGGTATTTCTTTGCTTTTGCTTCCAGATTTCCTTAATATTTCCAGAGTGCCTTTCCTTTTATTCCTGGGTCCACATCTCACTTCTTTCCTTTACCTCCACTCCTCACTCCTTTCCTTTCACGGACATCTCTATTCCTTGAAATCTTGCCTTTTAGGTTACTTCTCTATCAACTGTTATGTTATATTTTGTGAATGTACAAATACCAGTGCTTTTCGTGTATTTTTGAACTTCAAAGAAACATAAAGGTTTGGATTTGCAGCTACTTACTAAGGTAAAGGTCTGCTGGGTAAGTCTGTTATTATCTATTCGATGTATGTGTCTATATAACTGCAGTCGTCTTTTCCTCACTGACTTATTGTTGAATCAATTAAAATACTCTCAACAATGTGTACAAGGCAACACGGGTGAAGATTCAACAAACAGCTAAGGCAAATATATAGCTATGTTTTAAGCTTAAGCGAGAGCCGATACAAAAAAACTGGCTGGCAGTTTGGTTTAAATGGTTTTTGCCGTCGTAGCTAAAATTTTCAAAACAAGAATTTATATGTTTTCGACTAAAAAGTAAATTTCCCATAATTTCGTTAGTTACAAGTATTTACTACTTTGAAAAAAAAACAGCCAACATGGAGAAGACGAATTTAAAAAAAACTGCTAGACAGATATTTGATATCAGCTCTCGTTTAGACGTACTAAATTAATATCGCCTTAAAAATATAACAGCAAGAGAGTGCGGCTTCAAAGATTTTTAAAGCCACACTTGACTGAGTAATTGTGCAAAAATATTACGATATAATATTATTTGCGTAGGACTTTCGTGTAACTCAGCAATAAGCTTTACGGGTGTTCAAGTGCGATAAAATCATAATTTTATATTTCTGTGAAATAGTGCTAGTTTTGTAGACGATACTTATGAGTGCAGTTTCATCTTTCAAAACAATTTTAGCTCTCGTAGTTTTCTCGTAATGACGCGTCAGAAACAAAATCTGCATGTTCTGCTGCCACGAAAATAGTGAAAACCAATTGACTTACGTAAGTTAAATAATTATCAGTGAAATGACATGTCATGGGCTACGTAATAAATAAAGCATTTATAAAATATCCCGTGAACTATTTTTACATTGAAATTGTTGAATTTGCAATTTTTCTGTACTTTTGCGATCTTTTTAAAAAAAATGTAAAATATTACGTTGTGGGTTTTTAAGTGTCTTATTGCAGAGCTAATGGGATGTTAGTTCCCAGTGAATTATTTAATTTAAGTAGCTCAATTAGTTTTCGCTACTTGCATTACAGCGAAACAAACAATTTTTGACTTTGACACTCCGTTATGAGAAAACTATGAGAGCTAAAATTGTTTCGTAAGAGGAAAATGTATTCACGAGTATCGTCTACAAAACTAACATAATTTACATAAAAATATTACATTATGATTTTATCGCACTTGAACACCCTTATGTTTCTTGAAAGAATAGTTGAACTAACAATTAACGAAACGTTAAAAAAACTTGTGTGACAGGCATCTACCCCCAGATGGTATGCTCACCCTAATTACCTTAGTCTTATGCTGTATGTCGTCTCTTCCAGAATTGTTATAATGCCAGTATAGTGCGTGGTCATTTCCACCCCTTGCCGAACCCGGAGACAATAGCAAAAGCGTATAAAACACTATCGTATCGCACGTGCGGCGCGGCCCTGCAAAGTGCTGAAATGGAAAGGAAATTTATCGGCCATAAAACCTCTGTCCCTCGCTTCTGGAGCCTTCTGTTTGCACGGCCTTCCGCGAGTAGTTTTATCTGCAGCGCTGGGAATATCGGACATTGCAAAGTCGGGCAATGCTCTCCGTAGCCGGCCTTATCTACCCCTTCCAACCCTCTTACCAACCCTCACCCCCTCTTACTACACGTGAGATTCACGTCACAGAATTTGTGACCAACCCCCGTCGTCCGCTACTCCCGCTCCTCCATCTGGTATCCAATAGCTGCACTGGAATAAATATTCGCAATTACCACGCGCTTTACACTTGCAAAACTTCGAAACTTCGAGAAAGCGTACTAGTAACTCTACCTAATGTAGGCTCCAGACGGTAATGTAAACGTTCTTATAGACGGCCTCGTCAGTGCCTTTTTTGAACGAAGTTTATTAATTAATTACGTTTACGCAAAGTGTATGAAGGCAGGTTTTAGAAACTAACCATATTGTATTAAAACACCAATATTCGTTTAGACATTTATAAAACTAGGCCAAGAGTAAACCTCAATTTTAACTATTGGTCAAGTATATCTGAACAACGTCCAGCTATAAAGACACATGCACACACACGCACACAAACAAAAAAAAATTCTGGACAGAGTTTTTTTGTACCTATTGAAGATATGATTGGCAATTTAATTAAACGTGATCGTTGAATGATTCTTGCTGTGAGTTAATATTATAAACTCAACCGGTTTCATGGACGTATATCACAACAAGCGAATGTTGCCAAGTTGCAAAAAAGAAAATCCTCAATAAACTAATATCAAATAAATAAAAATGATATTAAATAAAGCCATTTCTATATGTTGTCAACGGATACACACACACACGCACGCAGTTCCAAAAACGAATACAGTTGTATCCAAGGAGAGAAAATAAATAAATAATAACACCAACTGATTTCAGAACGGGACAATACCACATCACGAAAAAATTATATAGGAATGTGAGATTTACAACTGTACCTTAAGACTTCAGTTCAACTGTAGTAACTTGGAATATAAACGTAATTTGGGGCGATTTTACAGTATGCGTTAGTTCACATTTTGTAGATTCGAACGCAAAATTATTTCCATTAATTATAAGGTCAGTTGTTGTCTGTAATTACAAACTGTGTTTGCTTTTACTTTCACGGCTGCTACATATAAAATAAATGTAACCTTCCAAATTATCCACATAGGAGAACTTATTAATTAAAACTGGTATTACTCCCTGCGGGCAGCAGCTCAAATGAAGCTCTAACTACCACTGGCCGCATGTCCAGCAAATTTTCACACTATAAACCGGAATCTGTAATGATCTGCGAATCTCGCGTTATTGTCTGACGGCAGATATGACTCAAGGTTACTCCGTGCTATTGTCACTGTTGCTGTTGGCTGACGGTTTGTGTGGCGAGCCAGAAGGATTCTTTGAACTAATGATCACAGCAAAGAGATTGTCGCGAAGAAATTTTGCAACATTTGTTTCCAGTGCCTTACGTGCACATCTAAAGCTCTGCTTCGTAGTCATTGGTTAAGACCGGAAAAATACGTGGGTTCACTCACCTGTAGGCTAGCCTTTAGGAATACAATGTAGAGACAGAAAATTTCACGAAAAGATTTTTACATCACTTTGTTTCAGTGCCGTACGTGATTACCTGCATCTCTGCCTCGTGGTCAGTGATTGGATGCCGTTACACCCAGCGTGTGGAGGTTAAACCCGCAAATCACAAACGTGATGTGTCGCAGTTATCCATGTACTGATTGGCACAGTCTAATGAATAACGACTCCTCACAAAAACACTCTGCAAATATCAATAATGTTGAGCTACAGGTTCGCATATACGGCACTGATACAAACTGGGGTAAAAATCTTTTCGCCAAAAATTCCTGTCCTAAAATATATGTGTACTCAAACAGACAACAGCTGTTAAATAGTTGCTCGCTGACACAGTGGTATGGGACACGTGAGTGTTTATTTTTATTATGGGCTCAGAGACTACCAGGGAATGTCAAATAAGTCAAGGGCCAATGACGAAAATTACACGAACTTAAAGATTCTGGAATTATAGTGCAAGAGTAAAAGAAAACGCGAATTTTTCGTTTCCCTAGTTGTTGACATTGTGTCTTTGTTCAGACAAGTCTCTCGTTTGACTGCACCAATCAGAATAAGGTTACTGTGATATACGACTGTGATTTGCCAGTTGAAACCCAAGAATAGTGAGGTTTTAAACATCCAATTGTTGACAAAGAAACAGAGCTGCATGTGTGCACGTAAGGCATTGACACTAAATGGTGCAAAATTATTTTGGTCACAAAATCGTGGCTCTACTATCCATTAGAGATTATTGTTTATCGCGGAAAAACTTGACTGTTTGCCGGTTTCAACGCACGTTCAGCTTATGGCTTTCGCTTGTAAGTGGAGCTGTCGCCCTATTCGACTTAGCCAATAAAAATCTCTCTATTGTATTATTATTATAGACCTGAAAAACTTGAGTTTTCTTTCAGGGACAAGATAGAATTCCAGTAACTGTAAGTTCGTACGTCTTTCACAATTGGCAGTTGACTTGTATAACACCTCCTTCAAGTCGATGAGTCAATAATAGCAATGTAACTAAATGCAGGCCCATTTCACTGGGTCAACGAGAAGCCAACCAATAGCTGTGGTTTGCTTGAATACACATATCTTCTTGAAGCCTAGCCTACAGGTCAGTGAACTCGCAAATTTTTCCGGTCTCTAATTATTGTATGCCTATTACTAGGGATGGGAAAAATTCGCAAGTTCAATGACCTGCATGCTAGAATCCAATGTCCTATACATACTCAAGCCCCGTATATTAGTTCATTGTCTGCTGTCTGAATGAGTAGCAGGTAATGGACAAATAGTAGGGCTTCGTTATATACAGGATAATGGATTCTAGCATGTTGGTCGCTGAACTCGCGAAATATTCCTAGCCCTATACGTATTACTGGTCTGCAGACAGCTAATAATAATAATAATAATAATAATAATAATAATAATAATAATTAATCGTCTTTATTTTCATTGTGGCGAAGTTAAGGCATAGTCGCCTTCTCTTACACTTAACCACAAACAATAGGAAATAAATTGTACTTAAAATTGCCTACATTAAACATTATGATGATATTTGTTATAGTAATGTAACAAGAATTTCTGTAATACTTCTACCATGGCAATAGGGAGAAGAAAATAATGAAACGATAAAGTAACAGTATGCATCTAAGATAAAAAAAAGTAAAAAAAAAAAAAACAATAAATTTAAGTAGTTATGATTAAGTAAACTAAACTACATCTAACATAAACTATTATTGAAATATATATGTTTTACATAAATGTGCATATGCACATATATAAACATACAGACAAACAAACACAGACACACATACATACCACACACACATACACACATACGTTCACATATATACTCATACATACATACACAAATTTACACATAAAAATTTAAATTACAGTCTGTAATAAGTCGAACTCCTTAAAGCATATTCTTACACAAAGACAGTTGACGCGCACACAGACGGATCCACACACTCATACAGGCTGATTCACATGGTTATATACATAAATGCAAACGTGCATTCATTACAGTCGCATATTTCATAGGCCTAAGGTTGACAGAAATAAAAATTTTCAAACGAAATAGTTTCATAGAGAGAGAGAGAGAGAGAAAATATATATATATATATATATATATATATATATATATATATATATATATATATATATATATATATACACACACACTGAGCCTCCTATTTTTAAGTAGCTTTCACTATAGGGATTGTTCCTTTGAAACTCTTTTAAAACCATTCTCAATTAGTGGACTTACAGCTTTGACAGATTGTTTTGGCATAATTTTTTCAACAAATGAATTGATTTAGTATTCCTCGCCTCCTGTGGTAAAGAATTCCAGATTTTAGTAGCTGTAACTGTGAAAGAGGAAGCAAAGAAAGATGTGTGTTTGGGAAGCAGAAGTTTATGTTGATTAAAAGAACGTGTGTTTAGAGTATGGGGTGATAAAAAACGACATAAAAGGTATTGAGGGTTATCTGTAAAGAAGAGTTTTTTGAGCAAGAAAATCTTATGAAAAGTACGTCGATTCTTCATATCAAACCATTAAATTTGGTTTCTATATTTATTGACGTGGTCCATTCTTTTAAGGTTAAAAATAAGGCGCACGCAACTATTTTGAATGAGTTGAAGTCTCTGGGCTACGTTGTGTCAGACGCATATCACCCAATTAAACATGTCACAAGAAGCTACAATGTTTTCGTTGGTATGTTGGCACAAAACATTTTCGCGATATGCCATCATCTCCCGCCATCATCTTTACTAATGACTTTATGATATACCGCGAAAATTGTTTGTCCCAACATAGCCTTGAAAACGCTGCATAGTTTCTTGTAACATATATGATTCGGTGATACATTTATGACACAACATAGTTGTTTACAGACCAATAACAGGCATCAGATATTACAAATCCTGGATTCTTATTGGCTCAGTCAAATATGGGTAACAGCTCCAAGTACAAGCTAAAGCCAGTAATCTTCTAGCAAACTGACCGTGTGTTGAAATCCAGTAAACAGTCAAGTTTTCCCGCGATATACCCTAATCTCTACTAATGATATAAAATCAACAGTGAAATGCTCAACATGCATGTAATGCGGGAACTCAAATATACGATTCACCGCAGCGATTAACTTCATGGGTGTGAGTGAGTGCATATAGGCCAATTAATTCTAGCTTTTCACCGAATAATAACGCTAAATTTGCAGGTTTCTTAGGCGTATTTGATTATTCCCTGATTGCTTTGGATTTTAATTAATTCAGTTTATGGAAACTGCTCCAGTTTGAATCAGTAAATAACCACTGGCAATCCGATTTAGCGTGCATCTGGGTGACAAAGAGTTTCTGAAGGAGAGAAGACTTGGAATCTACATCCTGAAGCCTCCTCTCCCGGAACTATCAATAGAGAGTCGCAGTCAGCAAATCCCCAGTGGCAGAGTCGACAGGGCTGGCGGGCGACGTGATTGGGTTTCTGTCCGCTGTGTGTGCAGGAAGTCGTCGTGGAACCCCCGGGTCAGCAGGGACCGTCAAAGAAACAACCCTGGCATGTGATGCCTTGACGGAGGCGACCCCATCGATTTGCTTCACCGGGAACAGGAAACCGCGCTGAAGACGGAAGTCAGGAGATCATGAGGAATCGAACGACCAGAGGCAATCCCGCTCGTATGTCTCATTACACGTACATCTTGTTTATATACTGCATGAAACATAATATCAACTGATGATTCAGAAACACAGTGCATTTGTTGACTTTAACCAGGTGGTTGTATTAAGTAACCTGCTGGATTTTAAATATGTGGGTTTGCTAAGTTAATGTGATCAGAGGCGTTTATAGCACCTATCCTTTTCGGGTTAGGCAGGTTTGCTGCCTAATGAGATCACTAGGTTTTCCTTAAATGTCTGCAGGCAATTCAGGGCGTCATGTCTTATTGTACGTATGAAAATACTACTCGGATTACTTGTCGAACGCCTCAAGCTTAAATTTCGCCCTTCACAGTCTTACCTTCGTGAATTAACAAAATCGCACATGATCTCTTTTAACTATCATTTAAAACATTGGACTTTCTGTTTGGAGCAATCGATATTTTTACTTATCGTTATACTTATATTAAAGTGAGAAAACTTCTACGTTTCACATACTGTATGTACTTAGTTTATTGGACTAATTGCAGCGTTAGTGTTTTATTAAAACCAATGAATGTGGAACAGCAATACGTTTTGAAAGATACTCATCAAAAGGTAAGTAGGTCGTAACATATAATATGAATCTAAGTATTGGAATTAATAATACGCATAATCATTTTTATGTAAATATCATGCAAACATTTAAATGACTAAGAAACATTACAAATAAAATGTTAAATAACAAAATAAACAAGTAAACACTATTCAAATATGCTGCCTGTCGCTCATTGGTAGCCCTAGTCTGTGTAGACGTGTACACGTAACTAAAGCGGCATCTATACACGTTGCAGAGACTAGGGCAGTCGAGAAGTGACGAGCAGTAGGCCTCCGATGCAGTGTTGCCATATTGAAGACTCCGGCCTTCTACTAAAGACGGCCATGTTGTAGCACATTAATACGCAAACTAGAGCTTTGTAAGAGTATATGTTATTGCTAGAGCCACGATTTTGTCGCGAAAAGATTTTTGCCCCACTTTGTTTCAGTGTCTCCTGTGCACATCGGCAGTTCTGTTTCATGATTATTGGCAGCGAGTCTTTGTTCAGACACGTTTCTCATTTGACTGCACCAATCATAATAAGATTATTGTTACTCCGTACGTCTGTGATTTGCCAAGACCAGTGAGAGTAAAATCATCCAATCACAGACGATGTAGCAGAGCTGCAGATTTGCACATGACGCATTGGAACCAAATGTTGCACAAATCTTATCGCCGTAAAATCGTGGCTCTAGTTATTGCACATATGTAATTCCGAAGGGCTTGAATACAAATTCCAAGATGTAGTTTTCTCCGCATGCTTCAAGGAATCAGGTCGTTCAACACTGAAAAAAAGAGTATAGTTGCAGGTACCATACTTCTGTTAAAATAGGGACAACAAAACAGTTTGGTTGTTGGTACTACTCTGGGCAGTTCCTTCAACAATCTGTTCTGTAGAAGAAACAAAGAGTCTGGTTACTTTTACACACCAAATGGTAATTTCTACAAAACAGATTGTTGAAGGAACTGTCCAGAGTAGTACCAACAACCAAACTGTTTTATTGTCCCTATTTTAACAAAAGTACGGTACCTACAACTATACTCTTTTATCAGTGAAGATTTTAAGACGTCGTTTGGAAGGTCTGATGTCATATTTAGAGCATGAACATATCGCGAAAATAAATTTGTACCAACTTCTTCAATGCCTTAATCGCGTGCACATCTGCATCTCTGCTTCATAGTTATTGGCCGCGTGTCTGTGTAAAGTGACGTCTCCCATTAGACTGAGCCAATCACAGCAAGTTACTGTAACAGCACACATCTGCTATTTGCAGGTAGAACCCAAAGACACGTGAGAATTAAAACATCTGATCATTGGCAATAAATAAGAACTGCAGATGTGAGATAAGTCACTGAAACAAACCGGGGCAAAATTCTTTTCGGGAATTTCCATGGCCCTAGTCATATTGAATCAAGTCCAATTTTTTTTTCTTCAGAAAAATGGAAATTGTTTTCCTATACTCTAAATGATATGTATGTAGGTCTAAATAAACACGGTCAATCAGTGTAACAAAGTGTACGCTATATACAACAATACTGAAGTTCAAAGTCCATCTCTGAATTAAATTTAGTTTTTCCAGATATTTGACAAAATATATATTACTTCGTTCACAATAGCAGCAGACCCACCAGTTATTGCAATTCAAATTATAATTGTACTCTTTGATTACATGCAATAAGACTTTATCCAAGCTTAGCATCCATAGAGATTTTTGTTCTTTCTTAAAAAAATAATTTTTTTTTTTCGTAACAGTTATTTACGGATTTACGAAAATATTTGGAAACAATGTTTTATGCAAGAAAAGCATGCCAACAACACTTTTCGAAATTTGATAAATCTAAGAGAGTTTTGCTTTCAAATAGCAAATTAATGACATTGTGGACAGAGTCCCGAGAAGTTACACTTTTTGCGTCGAACTACCGTCAGCGATACTGACTTAAGGCCTCGCCGTTAGTTTTGCAGCGGTTTCGAAAATTATTTTTAAGGCGAATTAATACGTATATCAAAAATTCATCTGATATTTTTAACACTTATATATCATCGTTTGTAGCTGAATTTTTCTGCTGCAATATACTAAACGGATTTTAAAATTTTGCCCCTGAAATAACACACATTTTGTAGTCAAAATAAGCCAAAATGAAGCAAAATAACTTTTTGCTAGTAAATTGAACATTATTAAAAAAACTCTCTGCCAAAATTGTGTCACGTATGACTGTACTCAGTCTCACATTTTTCCAAAGTATTTGGTTAAAAAATATTTGAGTTATTTGCAATTGTTTGAAATAAATGAAAGATCATGACCTTAAAACGGCCGTTACGTTTGCCAAATGTCATGGTTCGCCTCGAGAAGTAGTCGATAATATATGCTTGGCTAATATCTGTTGCTTGTCTACCCCAGGGTTCTGCTGGTACTGCCCGGGGTGAATCAGAACTGTTGTCAGGGGAGGAAGCTTACCACGTGTGTACCGCTGTAAGCATGGAGCTTGTACTATGAGAGTCCTAACTGCCATAATAAGCAACGAAGACTCCCGAAGTAGGCTTTTCTTTGGCTACAGTTCACGTCTACCTAATACCAACGTCTGAACACGAAATTTAACACAGTTTTCACTATTTATTCATTGTATGTCCGTGGTTATTGCATTAAAATTTTCAACATAGTAAAAACTAATAACATTATTAGGTGTATATGTAATATTTAAATTCATTATTATTTCTATATATATAAATATACTTTTCATCTTATAACTTACCACATAACTAGATAGGAAAATCGATTCCTTAACCGAAGATCACCGAATTATTACACCTCCGTCTGACGACATAGACAATGAAAAATAAACGTAACAATGAAATATTAACTAATTGAAATAATAAATCTATACTAACGCAAGTCACTGACAGATACTTAGACTTATTTATTGTGTTCAAAATTCAAATGCAATAATAATATATATAAAATGAACATGGAAATTCTGAGAAGTATGCAGTCAGTCGCCGGCATTCATTGTTTAACCGCTGTTACTGTGTGCAATTTTAAATGTCAATTTCCCACGTGCCAATGCGAATTGCTAGACCCGGAAATGTAGCGAATTCATTTAATAATATTTCAGATTTTAAACTCCTGTACACGTTCATTACTTCCGCGTTCGAGTCTCATTCACTGAAAATGTTCCTTGAGGACTACTGTATGAACCAATAGCAGGCCAGCATGAAAACTCACTGACTGCCACGCTACCTTGTCACATGTATAACTGGCCACTCACTGGAGCAACATACAATATACAAGTAGCTGAGGACATAGTGTATACAGTACTGTGGAGTCCAACAGGTCGGGCGTTGACCCCCAAAATTTCCAGATCTCTGAAGACTGCACATTAATTTAATTGAACAGTGTTTCATTAAATTTGTCTTAAAAATTCCACACCTTAAGTGTAGCACACAAACAAAATAATTTATTTTAAAAGAAAAAACGCGGAGGTATCAACAAATAAAAATTAAAATTGCTCTAAATTTTGTGTTACGTCTAGAGACATGCGAAATTCGCGTTACTTTCTGACGGCTGACTAGACTCAAGGGGACTATGGGCTCGTTAGACGTCTCCCGCTGGCCGATATTTTCGTGACTTGCCGCGGAGAATGCTTACACGGTAGAGAGGCCAATCTCTGTAAAGACTTAACACACGTAAATGACAACACATGAAAGTTCGTGGCCATCGCAGATTATGCTCTGTTATGTATAGGAAAGTGAAGTTTAGTCTGCTACCAAATTATAACGTGAATTTTGCATGTCTCTAGTAATGATATTGGTATTAGGCAGATTACGATTGTAGCCATGAATTAACTTACTTGCGAAGTCTCAGCTGGAAATTGAGGTTCTTGGTTTGTTACCCGGGGGTTAGGACGATCATATTATATTCTCCTTGTGTCAGACGGAGAAGGGAAACTTAGGCGTCCCGATTACGACTGCCTGGCTTCAAGCGTGTTTCCGCAATGATCAGTGCAACACTGGCGGGAAGTCGACATTAAAGCCACTTCCAGCCGTGGTCACCTAAATTACCACGTTTTTTTGTCGCGAAAATAAGCAAAAATTAAGTAAATTATTTTTTTTCTGACGAATGGTACATTAATTTTAAAGACGCATTCACAGTATTGTCGAAATTTTATTCAAAGCTTTTGGTTAAAAAATATTTGAGATTTTGGCGCCAGCCTGAAAATAAACTAAGGAACAAGCCCTTAAAGAAATGTTCTAAGTACAAATACAGTTCCATACAATGATTACAGTGGTTTGTTTTGCATAGTTGTTTTTTTGCTCCCAACGATTGATGAAATCGTTACTTGCAAGACAAGAATCAAATTATCAACGAATCACATTACATGAAATTTTCGAGTTGCACTAAATAAAAAAAAAAAAAAAAAAAATACAATTGTAAGAATTCTTCCCTGGAA
>PNEQ01053928.1:0-35011 GCA_003012365.1 Medauroidea extradentata | reverse complement strand
GTTCCTCAATAGCAACCTATTGTGCATTGAATTATGAAATAAGTTACACATTTTAAATAGATTTTGTGATGAAGGAACGTTGTAAAGTGTGAAAACACGCTAAACAAAAGAATGGGTAGTTCATAATTACGCGTATATTGAAATAAAAAATAAATATTTTTGCTTAAGTTAACGTCGTTGGCAACCCGAATTCTCTATACGAGCACGTCGTAGATAATATTAATGTCTGAACACATTATTTCCTGTTGAGTGAATAATTGACGAAGAAAGAAATACTTGTGTGGGGAAATGGGTGAAATTGCTGCCCTGAGGTTGAAACATTTCAAGTGGATTATCACTCCTTTCTCATTGGCCGGCGTAGAAAATATAACATAGCGAAACACACATACCAAATTGTTCTGAACGTAAATAACTCTGCTCAAAATTATTAAATTTATAGTTATAAATTTTATAAAAATTTTATTGTTCTTCATTTAGTGGTGTGACTTGAAACAGTGATGTGCTCGTAATTAAATCGGTAACATAATTAACCTTTATTAATTGTATGATTCGCGGCCTCTCGCGGCAAATAAAACTAAATAAATGAACCGTACAGCGATATAGTTTTGATACAGTCAATTTTGAATATGCCTGTACAATGAATCAACCATATTTTTGGTAGACTGGCAGTATAAGTTCTCAAAACCATATGGTTTACAGTTAAATAATACACTTTGTTCGAACAATATCCAATTTTCACGCATTTCGTTTATTCTTCAGCCAGCAAAAATTGTGTTGTTTCATATAAATTCTTACTTTGCTGTATTCGAACGTATGTATGGTTAATGTACTGAACCTTTTGTTTGTGCAGGGCCTATTTAACTTACCACTGTAGCATTGGCCTGGGGTCATTTCGGAAAAAAACTTGTAAACCGATAAAAGAATAGCCGGAACCTGTAGTCGTATAGATATCCTGCTGAAAGCGAGATAAGTGTTTTACCATTTCTTTGCTTTATTGTGTCTTTAAAAAGCCTGAACATTAAACGTCTGTCCAATTTGACATCTGAGAAATTATATCGAATATGTGATTACAGATGTCCAGTTTTCTACATGCATTACGTTGAAGTAATCTGATATACAAAGTATTTGTGCTTTAAAGTTTATGTATGTATATATATATATGAAACCTTGCCGATCTCGGTTTGTCCCTATCGAACCAGGCGGCAACTACATGTGACCTCAGCCAAAAGCGAAAACGAAGTGCGTGAGCCCCCAGTTAAATTTAGCCGACCAACCGTTTCGGCAAAGGCCTACTGCACAAGTCCAAGAAATAGAGTAAGTATCTGCAGGTGGGCAAAGATACTCCATAGAACAAGAGAAAATTTCCCGCTGACGACGCTAGGGGCACTCACAGTTACTTCAAATGTTTTAAGCACTTTACGGCACAGCAGATAAAAATATTAGTTGTTCAGCGACACCATACGTCTGACATTTACGCTTATGTAAGTGTTTCTGACCTTTTCATTTGTTATCAGTAGGAATAGGAGAAATTCGCCGGTTCACTGACCTGTAAGCTTAGCCTCCAAGAATATCTATGTTCTCGAGCAGATAACAAGTGCTTGTTGGCTGATGGTTGACACAGCGATATTGCAGATTAGGTCCGCAGTTAGTTTTTTTTTTTTTTTCAAATTTTAGCTTAACGCTGTCATTGCGACTTCACATAAGTCAAGAACAAAATATGGTGAAAGTTAAACGAACGTACAGTTCTTTGCGTTCTAGCATGCACTGAAATGAAAATGTGAATGTTCAGGTCCTTAGTTTTTTTTCATACTTGTGCTAATAACTCAAATATTTTTTAACCAAAAGCTTTGAAAAAATTTGAGACAATGTGCAGTCACACAATACAAAATACTGTGTATGATTTTCTTAAAAATAGTATACTATTCGTCAGCAAAAAAAAAAAAATAATTTGCTTCATTTTGACTTCTTTTCTCGACAAAGAATGGGGCACTTTGCATGACGAAGTCTAAAAAACCGTTCAGTACATTGCTACGAAAAAATTCAGCTACAAATTACGACACATAGGTGTCAAAACTGTTGAGCAATATTTCGATAAGAGTATTAAATATCAATAAAAAATATTTTCGAGACCACTGCAAACATAACGAACAAGCCCTTAACTAAGATGTTTAAATGTTTGTTGCAATGGGAGTTTACAATTAGAATTTATTGTTTTGCGGACATACATGAGCAATGGCGTATGTCCACAAACCAATAAATTCTAAGCCCTTAACTGTCATACGTTATAAAATAAGGCAAATGAACTTATATTTTGCCGCAAAAAAAAGTTTTTCTTCTCAAACGTTTAATCCGTATTAAGTCATAACTTCAACCCAAGTAAAGTTTAGTTAAGACTGCTTCTCACTTATTATTCATAAGTAAAGACTGAAAGAATACACAAACTTGATAACTTGGTTTACTGCGTTTTCTGGAGTTACACTTATTTATATATTGGCAGCCGTTTCCACACCAGACCACGTACGACGGTATATGGTACTTAATGACGTGCAGGTTTGTTATTGGCTGAAAAGTATCCACGGCATGTCTGGTGATAGCATCCGATAGCAACTGTAGCAAAAGTATACGTGAGATACGACCTTAGTTTCTCTTTAAATTTAACTCGCAAATTTCCATGTTACATTAATTATTGCGAGTACTTATCAAAAGGATGGTGCAAGAATAGTTACAACGAATTTTTTACACCCGCGCCATAATACAATCAATGATCAGTTAACCTACGGTTATAAACTAATGGAGAAATTTATTTATCTATTCTTTTTAATTTTGTTGTTTTGTCGTATTTTTCGCTACAATTACACATGAACAAATGAGTTCCACGTTTTCTGCTTGTATTTCACAACAGTGACCTCAAAAGTTCCACTGCTATTTAATTTTCTACTTCCACTGTACGGTTAGCAGAGCAGAACAAGGAAAATTAAGAGAAAATTAATTGCTTCGTGTTACCACGCATTTCAAGAAGTTAATTTACTCGTTTCCCTGTGTCATCTGTTGCCCTGATGGCTAAAAAATTGTGCTTGTGTGGCGATGAGGTCATAACAGTGATAGATCTAACCTTCCAAGTATCATGATTGTAATTATTCTATGATTTCCGTAAAGTATTTGAAGTCTTACTAGAATCCACAATTTATGTGAAGTTATCAGACATTTTTGTTACTAAACAACTTTCGCAGACTTACTCTTAACTTGTACTCCGTAGCGTGGATGGTTGCATGACGAAAGGTCCTGGGTTCGAGACGTAAGTAAACCAAATAAAATAATTTATTAATTTTGATCCAGTTTCTTCAGTGTCTTTCAAGAACAATGAATTTTGAAATTATTTGATTGTGAAATGTATACTTGATTAACAGGATATTTTTATTAAAAGTCCGTAGGAAATTTCGTATCTTCTTCATTTGAAGCGACCGTTATTGGAGCCCAAAAGAAACAAATGCACGGCATTTTCCTTCTCTTTACATTGAATTTTTATGAAAAGTATGCGACGCTTTATGAAATAGTTTACGTTCTAATATCGCCTCCAGATGTGCATTAGGCCACATGGCTATCCTATTGTGGATGAAAAAGCTTCTGGCTAGCTTCTGCATTTTGTAGATTTTATACTGAACTGCTGGGAGACAAAATGAATATAAGCTCCTACAGGAGATGAAGTGAAGTTTTGTGTAAATACTCTTCATGTAAATCGTTCATCCCAAACGGAATATAAAAGTTTGTCGTCTTTCAAAGAATTTTTTTCACTTCTCTGCCTCAGGTTACTTACAAGGCTATTTCCGGTATATTTGTAAAAAAAACAGTTTTTATTTTCTTTGGTTTCAACTGACACAGCCTGCTCGTCACATTTCTGTAATATGTCTCTTTCTCACACAAATCTACAAGCACCTTGTCCATGTAATAAATACAGATGTTTAATTTTTTTTAGCTATCGTCGAACATGTGCGATAAAATGAGCCACTGTCTACAACTGAAAACATGCATTCGAGAATTACCTATGATATCATAGTATTTGTAGTCAACGATGCGATTTCACGATATTTATATTTGTTGGTAGCATAAGACTATAAATGATAAAAACCTTACACAATATTTGTTTCGAAAAATAGAACATAAAATAAGATTTTTTACCCTCCATTTACCTCTCCCTCTACACACACACACACACACACACACACACACTCACACACATACACACATATATGTATATATATATATATAAATTGTGTGCATGTATATGCATATACGTATATTCAATATACTTACATAAATTCATACATACATAAATAAGCTGAATCAAGACGTGATGTTTTTCGTGTGATTTAAGTTTAATGAATAAAGCAACAAAAATTTAACATCATGCAGTTTTTATTTTATGTATACATCAATAATTGTAAATTCGATTGTCAGAGTAGCACTACTCGAAAAATACTCACATAAAGTTTTCTCACTCTGTTGTAGAATAGAATATGAAGAATATTCGACAACATATTCCGTTCTAAATTGGACAAAGGATATTTAAGATTCTGCTAAAGTAACTGAGTTTCGGTAGTTTTAGTAATCTATATTTTTTTGTTGCGCGTTCCTGATAGGCTTTGCTTTTTTTTTTTGTGGTTGTTGCTTATATTCGTTGATAACACTTTCACAATTTTCTGTAGTTGAAATTAAATTTTAAATCATGCCGTGTGGAACAAGGAGAAAATACAAATCGATTTTGGAGGTAAATTTTTTGTATAGGCGGTTCGGTATAAAGTGAATGCTTTTGTAGGTGCTGTTGCTTGGAATAATATTTAAAAAATATATTCTATATTCTGACTGTTGACGTTAACATTTTAGTATGTTACAACCTATAGACCTACGCTATAATTGTTACATAGTTTACATTTAACAGTCTCATGAAAATATAAATTATCTGAAAGGAAAAAAAGTAACTAGTTTTTCAAAAGTGATCATTTTATCCCAAACCAAATATAACTTATTTCAGCTCACGAGCACGAAAATATCAAGTTAACTTTGGAAAACATACATTTATCTGAAAGAAAGATATCAGAGAAAATATGAAACTACTTTTTATAATGTAGATCATTATTTTGTTGTATTTTTTAAACATATGTTCGATTTTTATACTAAATTTACAACTGTTATTCTTCTTATTACAGTTGACTTTAGCAGTGTGATTTTTTTATTTAGATAATTGCAAAGATTTTGTTCTGTAGAATTTCCATTTACCAAAACAGTTCTAGATTTTTTTACTTAGCACTAGAAATGTGAATAAAAACTTACTTCGCATTCAGAATGAAAGTCTCTGAAATCACTGGTGTATGCTCAGTTAAAGCTGTTTAATTTATTATATAATCAGATCCTGACTGCAAACAAAATATTTTTTTTAATTTAATGTATTATTTGGTTGTTTGACATAATAAAAAAACGCTGAGAAATAAATCATTTAATACATAACATAATTTCCGTAGAATTATAAATTGTAACGGTATTTCAAATTTTTTATTTGGTGTAATTATTGAATAGCTGCCAAACACAACTAACTGGGGTTGCATTCATGTATTTATGGCAGAGGTAATATTTGTTGCAATTCAAATCACTCTTTAGCAGGAACAGGTTTTGGAACGAATGTGTTTAATTTCAACTCGCTTAACCCAGCCAGCTTTAGTAATGGTTTGAACGATCAGTGTAACCTGCACAGACCAAAGTTTATAGCAAATGACAACCTTTTTAACAATGATCGGTCTTCTTGCATATAGGCGATAGTAAATTATAGGACTGCCCTATAAATGAGAAAATAGGTAGAGTGAAACAATGGGTTTCCTCCTCGCCTTCCTGTTTGTCCACGTAGAAGAAAACATGGGAGCATTAATTTTTTTTAGTATTTATTTATTCACGAAGTGTTCGGCCAGTGGCCGGTTTGCAACAGTTAGTGTTCCAACAAAACCACAACAACAATTTCATACCGTTAATATTATATTGTAAAACTTAAAATTGTAAATTACTGTAAAGTTATAATAGTTTTACTAGATTTGTTTGTATCAAAGATCATATAATAGTTTTAGTTACATAAGGTTACAATTATTTGTGTTTATGCCACATTTATCTTTAAACAAATTATAGTATTCTGAAAGTTCAAAAATAACCTAAACTTACAAATAACTATTTTGTTAATCTTAATGCATATTGACCAGAAATCAGTCTAACGAGTTGTCATTATTTCAGTTTCTTTTTGTTGCATCAGCAGAAATCGTTTAAGTCTCGTTCTGAAAATAACACCGTTACTGGGTTTAAAATCCTCCTGTAGAGCATTCCACTGACTACAAGAGAGGTAGCTGAAAGATTTTTTTAAGTGTTGAGCTTTCATCTCGTGGAACTTGTGAATTAGTTTCGTACCTAGTTTGATATGCATTCTGTGGTTTATGTTTATTTATCGTTTCGAACCGATAGAATGGCAATTTCTTAGTCAGGATTATTTTTTGCTGACACAAAAAGTGAAATAAGCACCTATGTATCATGTTTAGCCAGTTCGATACAATTAAGTAGGGCGTTTTGTGATCTCGTATTTCCAGATTGTATCAGAAGCAAATATCATAATTCTGGACCTTTTGGATTCGGCGTTGCGTTTATATTGTCTATGCCATCGAATAGACCAGCACAGTACTTAAAACATAACAATACGACGGAAGCACACAACAACAACAACTTCATGTTTTGCGGCAGGATATTTTTTAATTTTTTCAAGTGTTTGAGTAGAAAGTGAAAACAATACCTAAATTTCTGTACAAATTACAAGCTGTAACTACTGAGCCGTCAAATTAAATAAGCTGACTGCTGTAACTTACTGTAGCATTGGTTTGGATCCAATAAAAATTACGAGAATTTAAGGCGATTTAGCTTAAGGCTGTTCCCAAGACACCAATCTACAATCCGCGAGAGATCTTAGTTTATGTCACAAATTGCCACCGATATGCTTTCAGACCTGCATGGGATAAGTAGTTGTGTGTTGTCTGCTAGTTTATGTAGACAGTCTCGGTCTAGGAGAAATCGTTAAATCTTACCAGTGAGCAGTATTAAAAGATCCGTTATTGTACTTACATGTCGCTGCTATAGAACCATGTTGTTCTAACTCCGTATTTAGAAATTTTATAGGAGAGCCAATACAAGTTTTCGGAACATATGTTTTATTTCGCAGATATAATATTAACGCACGCTATAAATAGTGTTTATGTAATATCATATTGGGACCCTGTTTCCAAAGTTTCAAATACTATAATGCTAAATGAATGGAATAAATAACAGTAAATGTATACCTTTGCAATGGACACAGAACAAAATGTAGAACACGCTGGTTCTATACCTTCTGAGTTGAATATTTCTATTTCCTCTGTACTGTAATGTAAAATGAATGTAGTTATTATAGACTAGCCACAAATCATTAAAAAAAATGGGGTTAGAACACTATGGTTCTAAAGCAGCGATTTGTTGCAATCATTTTTAATTTACACAAAATAATTTTAAAAGTCTCTCTTATAGACCCTATTCCAAACGTTAGTTACAGACTGAATAACATATAAATTATGTGGCACTCCTCATTTTAAAAATCTTTATTTAGAATGTGAAAGGTATTTTTCGGTCGTTTTTTTTTTCCTCTAAGTTCTTCTTCGTTGATTAACAGCGAGAGTGAAGCATTATACTAGTCTGCTTTTCAATTCTGTTTGATTCTCAATGAGAGCAGATCTGAGCCATAATGAAAGTGAAATGTGAAATATTAACTGAATGAAATATATAAAATCACACACGAGTGTGCGCTGGTTCATGTTTTTGAAAGAGAAAGTTCTGTGTTCGTTGCACCCAGTGTATTTGCCCGGGTGACATGTTTACAGTTTTCTTGCACAGTATAATTATGTATAGGATCACTGTTTATGTTTGTAGGAATTGTTTTTGCCAGAACGTCACATGTAAGTGAATAATACACAAATTAATGCAAGATGGATTTTGTTAATAATATTTTATGCGACACGGACCGTAACCGTCCTTTACATATTTGAAGACAAGAAATCGTTAAAAGTAAGTGTATTTATGCTCAGAGTGTTTCTCTTAGAACTTAAATAGTTTGTGGGTGCTAGGTTTTTTCCTACGTTTGAGGCACGGAAACAGGGAAGGCGATAAGTCGAATATAACAAGCCCGTTAATCACCTAATCGCCTCTAGGCGCGACGGACTACACAAGATCGCAGTGTGTTCGTAGAATGTGTTTTTGAACGGGACTTCAAGCACTGACTCAGTTAATGTGTGGAAAGAATGTATTAAAGTCTAACACAGGTTTATATGATATTATTTTACTATTATGTTTGATATTTTCTCAGCTGCAGCAACGATGAAAATGAATTTTTAGAACTTTTGAGGAGCTTGGTAACCAAATTTTTAATTTGGCCGGACGGCATTTTTAAAAACCATAGGGACATAGTGTTTGAAGTGTATTTTATTTTTGAAAATGAACGCATTAGAAGCAGTTTTAATAATTATACAGGAAATTATACTTTCCGTACCACACGAAAGCACGTCTCACGCACTATTTGTATTGTTAATATGATCTGTATTGTTAATGTTACCCGCCGGAAGACAATTTAAGTTCTTTTTACGTGTAATTTCACTAGTCAAATTTAAGTTGAATGCTAGTCTTAGTCTTTAGATATGAATCACGGCCAATTTACTTGGTGCGCACGAGAGACGGCTCACGAGAGTGTTAGTATTTTGTCCACTTTTCTACAGATTATATAGTTTGCAAAAGGTTAATAAAAATAACATAAAAAAACGCCGGCCCTCAAGACGCACAGTTGCCCGACCAACCCCCGTCGAGCGGGCTCAGCTGATCAGGCGGAGCACTCTTTGTGCTGTGTACTAGCGTCACGTGATCTGGTCGCCTCCGTGGCTTCCTACAGAGTGTGTCATGAGCGCTTACATACGACCACACCGGCCAGCAACCCCCACCTAAACTCTCTTGGCCAATCACAGGCCAGCTCGCAGATAATGGCTGCTACCAGTCACCATCTCCCACGCCGCGTTTATTAATTTCAGTTTTTTTTTTCTCATTACAAATACTTATAAATACAAAACATGCCAATACCTCATACATATTTACCAGTACAGTGTCCCTATATGTAAAGTGTAATTACCGAACTGTCTGCTGAATGCTTAATATTTACTCCAGTTTTCACATTAACCGACCTGACAATTACAACACACTGAACATATACAAAAAAAAATTTACTAAACATAAAGAAATTTGAAATATATTCTTACGACGATTTTTAGCCTCTAACAGTTACTGAAGAGAATGAAAACATGTTTGAAAAGGTTCATATAGGTTTTTTATATGTGCTCTATATGTGCTTAAAATTTGTAAAGTTTTGTTAGAATCATTGTTTACACATACTCATCAAAATTCGTTCAAATACTTTCTTCAACTTATTTTATCAGCAGAACTCTTCACTTTATTTAAGCTCCTAAAATGGTAAAATAAGAATATCCTAAGGAACATTGCGCATAGCAATCGAAACTGTAGAATGAATATTCCATAAAAAAGGGGAAAGGAATTTATGGAAGTAGTGGAAATTTTTAATATTATATCTCAATAAATGTTATTTTTCCAAAGAGCAATACGCACACATATACACACATATCTGTGTGTATGTGTACTTTTTGAGCATATTCAATTCCTGTGAGGAATACATTAATATCCCACCCTTGTTTTAAAAGTATTTTAACATCTGAAGATGCGATACGTACACGTTCATTAAGTATGAAATATTACCACCAAATATTTAAAAAAATACTTGAAGATTTAATTGTCATGCCTATTATATATTTCGTGATGAGCAAAAAGTTGTTAGGTTTTATTTGTGTATCAATTGACACCGAAAAAATTCGCGGGTTGAATGACTTGCTGGCTAGTAGTCAAGAATATCTGTGTAGGCCTACTCAACTATACAGCAGCAGCTTATTGGATGTTCGCGACACAGACATGCCACATTATTGGAGCTGTAATCGATGCATTGCCCTACAATTGGTGTCAAATAAGACTAAAGGTAATTGATAAAGCACCGAGATAGGTGGTGCCACGATAAAACGTTGGACTCGCATTCTGGAGGACCCGAGCTCGATCCCCGACTCCGGCCATCATGATTTAGGTTTTCAATTGTTCCCGAGATCGCGCCAGGCGAATGCTAGAATGGTTCCGTAACACGGGCCATGGCCGACTCTTCTCCCAGCTGCTGTCGTTGAACCAAGTTGTGTGTCACTGTCTATATGACCTCGTTGTCGACGAGACGTGAAGCCCACTTACGTTGAGGTTTGTAAATGTTTGTTGCAATGAGAGTTTACAATTCGAATATATTGGCTTGTGGACATACGCCAATCTGCATGTTTTGCTGCAAATTCTAATTGTACACTTTCATTGCAGCAAACATTAAAAAATATCATGAATGCCCGGTATGGACCCGGTATGCATTTATCAATAAAGTCCTCAAAGCATGACCAACGGCGTATGTCCCCACTTACGTTACTTTGCCAATTGATAAATTGGCCCAATATACAATTGTTTTTAGTCCTATCTTGTGTCTAAAAGAAAACACATATTTTAAAGGTCTCTGTCTGTCAGTAATTTTAAATAAATGTAGTCTGACATTGTTTGCTGTAAAAATGTTATGTTTTAAATTGATTTGTTATGAAATTATTTCATTACTCTTGACTCCCATGCAAATATACCTGCGTCAAGATTTGTTAGCAGAACACTACACTCTCAGCTCCTATTAAATCATCTATAGAAGTAAGAAATCACATTAAACTACCCGTAACTCATAACGCATCAAAAGAGAAAGTAGGAAGCAAGCAGGCAACTAAAAAGCGTTAAAACCCGCTCATATTTTACCTAGCGTGTATTGGCATTCAACAACGCCGCTTTAAAGCAACGAGAACGGAAGTTTTAAACGCAAGTGCGGGAGGTGTTTCTGAGCGAGCTGAGTGAAGAATATTTTCGACCCAAAGTAAAGCCTGAAAGGAAAGTGTAGCACTCAGGGTTGGGAGGTGATGCACGCAAGTTTCCACTACGTTAGCGCGCTAGCCAATAAGAGCGCTTCATCACAACACTGTATCATCACAGCTATGGAAGACACGCGCGCTGGGAGATATAACCTTGTGCGGATGTTCGCTTCGGCTACACTGTCGTAAATATTTTCTGTTAACGTATTTCAATGAAAAAAAAAATATGTGTACAGTATTTTAGCAAATTGTAGATATTTTTGTTGTAATATTATTTGTCAAAATTTATCCTTACATCATTATAAAAATTCCTTTAAAAACGTAAATTGAGTATGTTCAAATTTGAATCTTTAATTTGATTAAAGTTTCCTGAAATTTAAATAAAATGAATTTATTAGTCTATTACTAAAATATTTGGTTCTATCTATCGTATAGATCGAGTCGCTGATTTTTAGTAAACATAATTTTGCAGCAGCTTGTCTCAATTTATTATGACGCTTGTGACGTTTGACTATTTTTGAACAACTCACATCCTAACCACTAAGCGAAATATGTGCAATGTAACAAAAACACGAATTCTCAACTTTTTCCGTGTAAGAAATTGCCATTCTAATTCGGTGCCAACATAACGTGGACATACTCCGTTAGCCACTTATACAAGGTACTTACGGTAAAAAGTTTTGTTCTTAATATATTATTAGAAAATTATCCCATAGATTTTTGGAGGAAAGTTATTTTATGTTACCTGATAGTTTTTTTTTAAATAAGAAAAATAAAACGTTACCTGTGACGAGAGTAGATTTATTTTACATTTAAGTAAGAATGTTTGTAAATAGTTTCCTTTTTATTTTTATAAATGTGTAGCATATTTAAAATAAATAGTTTTGAATATGTGGCGTTGTTTTATAATACACGACAGAAATCTGTTTTACTACACTTATTTTACAAGCTGACGAATATACAAAAAATATTTACCGCTGATGTAATATTGGGCAGTAATTTTAACAAGTGGTCTCAAATGTTTAACTTGGGATATACTGCGACAGTAAATTATCGCTAAATAGAAGATTGCAAAATGTAAAGTTAACAAAAATTAAAGGAAATTCTATGGCTGCTTTTGGATTAGTATGATTCTGAAGAAATATTTGTAACGATGGAATGTCATCTCTTTAACCACTGAGATTGGTATTGTTCTAAATAACTATCAGGAAGCCCAAACAGATATTCGCTCACGAATATCACAAATGTTAAATATAACTGAAGTGTTTTCTTTATTGACAACTAAATCCATTACAGGTTCAATATATTCCGTAAAGATTTTTTACGTTTCACGTTAATTCGTCTGCGAGAAGAATTTTTCTACCCGTTGTAAAAGGGAGACATTAATAAGTAGGTCATATAAAATAAGAAGTTGAATTTTTTAAATAACTGTGCGAGATGTTTTGACAAAGGACTGCGAGTAGCTCAGATAGGAAAAGGCAAGTAAAGGAACAAACAATCGCCCAACTTCCTGTAATGGAAAGCATGTTCTCCTGTGAAGCTCGTTATTATATTTTAATAAGGAAATGTCTCCCTTCTTCTCTTGCAGGACGTGAAAGGAAACTAAGAGGAACATCAAATCAAAACTGGTTTTGAGCTTGTCAGAGGAAGAAGGAAAAAAAAAATCAAACAACGTACTCATTAGCTTTACTACGAAGACTCTTGGATAAACTTGCTGTAAGAACATACTTTTTGTACGCAAGCCTGTTGGTAAGATGGACATTTTGCACGGAAATTTGGTGATGCAGTTTCTGTCGAAGCCGTGTGTTGAATGACTTTCTTTTGTTAGTCGATTTGATGCACGGAGCACTGTAATTTTATTTTATTCCTCCACTGAACTGCTGCAAATATATCGCCGGGTTTTAGTTAACCTCGGTGTAAATAACATAAATAAAACAATAGAACAATTACTGTCTGCAAAAAAGAACCAAATTATACGTTTCTATAAAATTCTCAACGAAACCAACTATTTAGCATTCAGCAAATTCTAGTTTCTCAAAGAATAGTCCCGCTGTATTTTGATGCCTCTTAAGTTTATGCAAATGCGTGGTAAAAGTTGCAATGCCTTAAAATTTATCTTTAATACGGTTGGTTAACTTTTCTACCAAATAATCCCGTTTCATTTCTTTCCGAAATATATTCCAACAAATTTTCCGTTAAACATTAATAAGTTTAAATTATAGAAATGACAGCATCACGAAATATGGATTTTCGAAACAATCTGTGTTTGGAAACGATGGCTGAGTAGAGAACAGTTACGAAATTATGCAAAAAAGTTTAAGTAGCATATCTGTAACACCAAATGATTTATTTTGAAACAATCTACAGTTATAAATATTATATGAAACTATATTTGACAGTGCTTAGCCTAGCAAGCCGCTGATACATGCAAACAAATGTAGATGCGTAATTGTGTCTAATTATCACATTGCATTTATGTCATGACGTCTGACTGAACTTTTATATACTGGTTTCTATACTTACATGTATGTACTAAAATCGCATTTGAATGGAACTGGCGTAATGTTAACATATTTACTTCCTCGCGTGTTTGTATTCTCAAAGTATTCACACTCACAGTGATGCTTGAGTAGGCTCTTGGCCGTGTAAAAATTTTCGTGCTGCAAAATGAAATATATAACAGAAAACTATAAACATATGAGAATCATCAAATTTCGGTCCTATACACGTGTTTAGTATGATACGACCGAGGAAACTGTTATCTGTTCACTCACTTTTAAATTACATTTACATGCAATACTTTTTCGGATTAATTGTGTATTCTTAAGTATATATATTTTAGCACAACTTACATTTACACATTTCCTTTGGTTATTTCAAGGTACTGTAGCTAAACGCCTAGATCAGGTTAACTTGGAATGGTGCATCGCACAATGCATAGCTAGCAATAATAACTGTGATAAAATTCCACAGCAACACGATAAGCCCATGCGCTAGACATTGCAAGTCATGTACTATGAACTGTTGTGTAAAATCTTCTGAGAATTCTCGAACACATGAGCATACAAAACTTTTGCTCCTGTTGATGTTAGTATTATTCCTCCCAAAAATTGACATGTAATTTGGCAACAGTCTGTATATAATGCACCTAACGGTTTTTTTATTTTTATTCCATTCAAGTGTGCCAAAAGTGTTAATTATTATTTACATTAGTTTTCATGATCGTTTGATTATTTAACTGTAGGTCATTTGAAATACTGTGAACACTAAAAGTTTAACCTTTGAAAAATATCACTAGCCGTTACTGCATATAATTCAACATCAACTGTAGTTACCTTGCTGTTTGTAAGGTTGGCAGCAAAATTACGCAATACCGTTCCGTGTATTTTCCTATTGAAATATGTCAGTACAGAAACAAAATCAACCGAAGTCGACATAATTATATTTTATATAATTAATTAACTACTTTTTATTAAACTATGTCGATTCACACTGACTGCACAATTTATCTTTCACGTGCAAACATTAAATGACGTGTCCAGAGTGGTTCGTCGTGTCCCGTGGTCAGCCGTTACGCGTGGATAGATACGAATTGGCTGAAAATAGAACTTTTGCAGAGATTTATTGAGTGCTCACTTTATCCCGAACTACCTTCAGTAATTTTCCTATATATTTCCTCGGCTGTGTTAATGTGGTTAGCAAATTTCCTAGGCAGTTATATTAAAGTCATGAGGAACTTCCTTTTTTAAATTAATTTTTAATGTATTCTCAGTACAGGATTATTACGTGAATATTCTGCGGATAAGGCCGTGGTTTCGTATGCCTCTAAAAGCTTCATAAACCTCAGATAATTAAATCTCCTTCTACCGCCCGCGCTACCTGTTTTTCTCGGTTCTGGCCAGAGACCAGTGAACACTGCGGTGCCTTTGAAATCTTGCACCCTCGCTTCAACCCTTTCCTTCCCCCTAGCGGACACAGGCAGTACCCCAGGCGGGGGTAGCTTCGAGTCCCATATCCAGGTCAAACTACCCTTCACCACTCCCTGGTGTTTTGCTCGCATCCCTGCTCCCCACAGAGCCACAAAAGATATTCACAACCCCCCACCCCACCCTCATTGACAACACTCACACCTTCCCCCACTGTCACACGCGCGAGTGACACTCACTCACCCTCGCGCTCAAAGCTTTGTAACTGAATTACTTATGCTTTGATGGGCTCGATGTCTGCTCCCATCATGTGTGCAGTCTCTGGTTTATCCATTCCTCCTCCTCTGTTTCCTCTCCGTTCCACAACAACCAATAAACGACCGCATTTCCACCTTCTTGTTTACCTTTCTGACATCTACCTCGAGGTTATTTCCACCTCACTGTCGTAGAAAGATTTTTTTCTGATACACATGTTACTCGACTCCGATTTACTTTTTGTGTGAAAGGAACTGTTGGCGGATTTATGACATCGAATAGTATTAGTTTAAATTATCAAAATAAAGTCACGGAAGCTAACTCTATCTCAACCAATAAAATATTTGAATGCCTATTTCAATGAGACTTGATAATAAGAATGTATGGGTTTATGAGTATACACCATTGCTTATGATATGTTACTGAAACCTGTAAAACATTAAATATGCAACCTACGAAGACATCAAGACAGTTGATAGTAAAGAAAGAAAACAAGTTCATCATAAGAAATTGTGTTTGCTCATAAACCTATTACATACTTATTAAATTATTAACCTGAGCTAGGCGTAGTTACTACACCACACGTTTTAAAACAGAAGTAGGTTTACATATATAGTTATTAGGATAATGATGTTGTTAGTGATATACATCAGGTGCAATTAGTGAACGACTGTTATGGTGGAGGCTTAGGAATAACGTTCTTCAACATCTACTGATAGATGTTTAACACGCTCTTATGTAACATATTATTTGGAATGATGGATTGATTAGAAGATCGTTAAAAGGCTGATCTGTGTCAGTATAATCAGTTTAGATATTCTGTTTTGTTAGGCCCAATTGTTGACAGGAACATCTCTAAAAATATTCGTGCAGCTGAAATAAATCGATACAACTTAATGAGTTTAAGAACGCCGTTTTGAAGTACACCATCGGTATTAATAATATATGTTTCACATAAAGTGCTGCTGCATTACGTAGTAAATTATTTGGAATAGCAAACCGGTGTTGTTTAAAACAGGAGAACTATGTAGGAATCGCTTGGTTAACTGACCACAGAAGCATTAGTACAGACCACATTCGTCAATCTCTGCAATTTAACAGCAGGCACAGTTATCGAGTAAGTCACAGTGAACCGCCGTTGTAATTTACTGTTCTGCGGGATATCGTACCCTTGATGAGTAGGCGGAGGTCTATTTAAACAAGACAAGGAACAAACATACAACTATTACTGTACCCGAGCCGTTGTCCTACTTCTGAGCAACTCAGCAATCATGCCAGATATTATTGCAAAGCTTATACGGTACTGCAAATAAATAAATGAGTGCGTGAAGAGGTTTTGAACATCGAGGTCTTTAGTGCTGCTGAGGGGTGACATGAAGTGAGCATGGAGCAGCGTCGGAATGAGGGGGTGGTGGAAACGGGAGATCCACAGCGGCATCGCCCGGCACTATACCAACATGCGAAAATCCGGCGACTGACCCCGCAGGAAATCAAATCCGGATCGCCTAGGTGGGAGGCAAGAGGTCTGACCCCTCAACTACCGTGAATCCAACAAATACATTAATTGAATGACGTTATACAGAAGGGAACCAATAAACAAATTACTGGAGCTGAGATATTCAAGGTCAATTCTACTGTGTCCATATAAACCTTCTAAAACGTAGTTTTTCTGGCTTCTTTTTATTCAAATATTTTGATTTAGTATTTTTTCTTCTTCTAGGATATACTTCTTACCTTCTTCTTCTTTAGTAAATTACACTGTGGGTTGCTTCCATTTGTATAACTCCATCTAATTGTCGTAATTATCAGTAAACATTTATTACAAAAGTATGGTATTTTAAGAAAAAGAGCTGACAATGAACTCATAGAGTACGTGTAATATCGATCGTGAGGAGCAGAACGTGTTCCCTCGGCCGTCATGAAGAGCTACTGGCTTCAGTAGTATGCACGTACTCTACTGTAACGACTGCAATGACACGTGACACAGTTTTGACAGAAAGCTGCGTTTTTTACAATTCATGACAGTAGTTTGTGTCTGTTTGTACTGGTCTTTGTTAACATGCTTTATCCTCTTATTTGTTATCATTATAGACAAGCAAAATTCGCGTTATTTTCTGACAGCTGACTAGACTCCAAGTGACTATAGGATCGTTCGACGTCTCCCGCTGGCCGATATTATAGTGACTTACCGCGGAGAATGCTTACACGGTAGAGAGGTCAATCTCTGTAAAGACGTAACACACGTAAATAACAACACATAAACGTTCGTGGCCAATTGAATCGCAGATTATTCTCTATTATGTATAGGAAGGTGAAGTTTTGTCTGTTACGAAATGATAATGCGAATTTTGCATGTCTCTAGTTATCAGTATGTATGCTCTGTCAAATTAATATATGATTTTTAATGTAAACGTTTTTTGATGTAACTTTTAAGTGTGTGGTTTTGTTGAGTAAAAGCCACTCTTGTTTTAACTGTGCCTTCAATAATTAAACCACATAAATTAAAAAATTATCAGCTGTCTTCGGAATCCTGTCAGTTCCTCTTCCGGTTATCATTAAATTGATATAAATATTTGTATTCTGAAATATTAAAAATGTTTACGTCGGAAGCAAAATCTAAGATTTTATATGCGGTTTCAAACATTTGAAATCTGTTATTATGTAACACCGGTGCAGTTAAAACAAATTCGATCGGTTACTGAACTCATTGAAAATATAGTTGTCTTTGCGCTTTCAATTAGTCACGTATCCTAAAATAAATTTTTGTAAACTGAAGATTTTAGCTGCTGAATTAATGAATGCGAATATCTTACCGTTGATATAATAAACCTATTTTGGCAAGCATATTACTAGCTTGGTTTAATATGTCATCGGTCACTCGCCAGTTGAATTTTTTCAACTTTTGGCTAATTTGATGTGAGTGATAACAGAGTTATACAGTAGTTACTTTGCTGCTATTTAACGTACTACAATGAGTACTCCTATTTTCAGTAAATTTCGCCTTTTAAGGTTGTCCACGAGGCAAACAATTTTATATTTGCATGAATATGTTCGTTTTATAGTCGTTACTTGTGAGTACATTTTACACATGTAACACTTTTTTTAGCTCCCACAGATTTCTATAGCATAATGCCAAAGTCAGGAACATAGTAATAACAAAACGCAAGTGTTTTACTAGAATGAAATAATTTACCCTGATTTGAGATATCATGGAAATTATGCTAAAATATTTAAAACCACACAGCAGTTGTTTTTTTTGAACTACCATAAATAAAGTAAAATGTCATCATTTTCAGATTTCTTTTTTTTTTTTTAATTACAAGGATATCTTATTGTGTGTTCTTAATTATTTTGGCATATTGCCTATAATCTCTCATTTCAGTGTAAATTATTTCATTTGAGTAAGACACTTGGGTTTTGTCATTACCAAGTTCTCGTAATTTGCAAGTTTTGACTTCGTCATGTCACTGAAGGAAAACTACGAGAGTTATAAAATTATTACAAGTGGAAAATGTAGTCACAAGTAGCATCTATAAAGCGATCACTATGTCCACGGGAACACCCTAAACGCTTTGCTTTATGAAAACCGTAATTTATTGGTTACTTATAACTAGGTGTGATTTGGTGCTCTTGTTATAATATTTTCTGATTTTAAAATATTTGAATATTTATTTTGTTCGTAGCAGCAGGCTGATTTTTTTGGTCGATGCAGATTACCAACTCGAAGAAGACATGAGAGAAGTGTTACGCCACCAAAAATTGTGTCTGTGAAGTGAACGAAACCGAAACAATTACTTGAACCTCACATCGAACGAAATTCCTTAATTACTTTCGCCGGCCCGGCGGACCGCAATAAGTTTCCAGCATCGCTCGCAATCTCCCTCGACTCTCATATATCTTGAGATGTTGATTCATCTGTTCCAATTTACTGAATGTCTGTTCCCATTTTGTTCGGGCTCTGTCTCCTGGGCTTTGTGATTGCCTTTAATCTCCCGAACTCGATGTTTTCCATTCTCTTAGTACAGTAGCCTATGTTTGTACTGGAACGGTAGGAAAGTTGTAAGCCTCCTATTTGGTTTATGTAACACACTTATGTCCTGCAGTTGCTTCTATGATGAGTTACTTGTTCTAATGTTTGAGAAAACTTCATGTATCCACGACTAGAATAATTTTTCAAAATAAATGCTATTAACTGTTCTTCGATATCGCTCGTGAGGTTTCCTGTTACCTCATTCACTTTGTCTGAATTCGTAATATTCCTATGGGTGCTAAAACTGACGTAAAATTATATATTTTATCATTGCATGAAGTTTTTTTAAACACATTCCATCACAGTAAAAAAAATTTATACTTTTACAAAAAAATATTTTTGTAAACCAGTTTCCAAAAAGTTTTTTGTAACACTACGAAAATATTTTGTAAAATTTACAAAAATCTTGTAAATTTACAAATTTCTTTGTACATTTACAAACATTTCTGTAAATCTACAAACAAGTTTTGTATATTTACAGCTAATATCTGGTTAATTTTACAATAATTGCTTGTAGTGTTACGAAATTTTTTTTGGAAACTAGTTTCCAAAAAAAAAAAATTTGTAACAGTACGAAATGTTTTGTGAAATGTGAAAGGTCTCCAATGTTTATTTTGTTTAAATTCGACAAATCTGCTGGTTAGCATTATTGTACTAGTTCCCATAGTTGTTTACGATATTTGTAACCACTTTAAAAAGGTTTCTGACATCTTATTTTTATTATCTGACTGATAATGTTCTGATATTACGGTACAAGAATTTCCTTGTAAATGTACAAATTTTTTTACTGGGATTGCGATGCAGATATCCGTCAAAGAAATCAAAAGAGAAAAGGTTAAATAAATTTAAGAATGCTTTAGTCAATAGGATAATTACACAAGTCATAACTCCATAAGTGGAACCTGGTCAAATAATTAACTCTCTTATTTAACTGTCCTTGTTATATTCGAACATATACTTTAAATGTGAACCATACCAAAATAGCTTTACCGCATGCATGATATTTTTATTTCAAAATTACGGTATTGGATACGCAAAATATGTTGCTACTAAAATATAAAGTTTAGTAGTAATAACTAAGTTTAAGCGTATTTATCGACTTGCTTTGCGTCAAAAAACAACGTTGCTAGAAATCATATCTAATTACTCTTAAAAAATTTAAAAGTGTAAAATTAAGTTTAAAAAATTAAATTATTTCGAAATTAGTTTCTCTGTTGCACAAGACTTTACTTTTTGCTGCAAGTTTAACGCCGTCATAACATTTTTATTTGTTCTAATGACTACTTCAATTTTGTTTACTAGAACTTTTCTCTCATTCGTGCGTTCACTAAAACATACCTCGTACTACAAAAATAAAAAATAAAAAGTGAGTGGTAGATTTTTTAGAGTACAAACTAAATTATCTGCCAGGCTGACGGCAGAGTTGAAAGTTCAAGGTCGGTTGTGAATTCACCTACAGGCAAGCATATGCGGCAGTCTGCATGCGTGTGCCGGTTTGAAAGGGAAACAATAACACAGCTGCAGGGGGAGATCGAGGGTTCGCGATCGATAAGTCGATACGGGAACAATCGGGCCAATTAGGTGACCCGTGGCAAGCGTGAAGCAAATAATTGATGATATTATTTGTCCGTCAGATAAAATTGTCGTGGTCTATCGCTCTACACTGTGCGTATGATGCAATTTATGGAAGTGGAAAACCGGAGCGGAGGCTGATAATATCTTTTTGGAAAATTCACCCTGCCAAATTTTCGCGAATGAAACTTTGTCTTCACATATTTCACCCACACATGTTTTATCTGAATAATTTGTGGAGATTGGTTCTCTTTGTTTATTTTTTCGTTCTTTAAGCTAGAATTCTCTTTAAAAACAACACGACTTAAATTAGGGCCCGCGGTGGCCGAATGGTCAAACCATTCGCCTCTCAACAAAGGCGATCCGGGTTCGATTCCGGCGGGGTCGATCACCGGATTTCCACATAGGGGTATCGAGCTGGCCGGCGGGGTTTTGTCGGGGATTTCCCGTTTCCCCCGCCCTATCATTCCGGCGCTGCTCCAAACTTACCTCATGTCTCCCTCACCAGCGCTAAAGACCTCGATGTTGAGAGCTGACCAAAATCTCTCACTCATTACTTAATTTATTCAAACGAAGCAACTCCAACAAGGTTTAAATGTTACAACAATGTCATACTGTCTGAACAAATTAAATAAAAATATTTTACTCTCGACCAATACCGTCGTATATATTAAGCTTGGGAGGCTCGGCGTGACATACAAAATAGTTCGTTTCGAGAACTGAATAACAACACATGCCTAAGGTCCTGTAGCGATTGACCGGTACGAACATAGCCGTCTTTAGTAGAAGGCCGCGGCCTTAGATCTGGCAACCCTGTCGGAAAGGGTCATTTTCACACTTATTTTGTCTTGCTAACTCAATGGCTTTCCCTGATTCGCCGGTATGTATGGCACAATAACGAATCAGGTAGAGTCATTGTCTTTGGAGAGCTAAAATAAGTGTTAAAATGACCCTTCTTGACAGTGTTGCCAGATCTAAGGCCTCGGTCTTCTAAAGACGGCTATGGTACGGACATAGTATCTAGCGCAGCAAGTGGTTTTACGCATCTGTGCACAAGGGTATGTATGCATCAGCGTGTAGGATTTCCGTAGGCGTCTCGCGATTTTAAGGGCGATTCAAATAAACAAGAAAAATCCTTTCTACTATTTAAAAAAAAATGGAAAATAATGACAATGCACTTCATCAATAGCATTAAATAACAATAGGACATTGTTCTGTAGTTTTAAATATTTAAGCTTACGGTCCATAATATAACATGAAAATAACTGTATTCGAGTAAGTGACTTAATTTTTGTTAGTCTTATATTCCTGTAATTTGCAAATTGTGGCTTTAACATGCAGCTAAGGGAACACTACGAAAGCTAAAAAAATACATGTTGAAAATACTGTCGCAAGTAACATCTATTAAACGATCATTAATTCGTGCAAATATATAATTACCGAATTTTTCCACGCGAACAACCTTAAGAGGGCGTGGTACATAATTTAACGGTAAAAGTATTAATCTATGACTGTAGGTTTCTTGAAGCCAATTTGCGAAAACTAAACAATAGCAATCCTAGACAACATTATTAGTCAACGTTTTAAACAAAATTGTTTCCAGTGTTACGAACTTCTGAGGCATAATCTCTGACGCCGGAACCTCGTGTATTTAACTGCGGCGCAAGATATCACACGTAACGAATTAGTAATTCTGGATAAATATTTACTCGTAAAGTTGGCAGATACCATTATCTAGGATTGTCATTGAGTATTTTATCCACATTGGCTTCGAAAAAAGTGTGGAAATTAATTGATATTTTCAGCGTTTATTTGCGTACCACTCACTCTTACGGTCGCCGCCTGAGTGAGTGTATGTTGCACGTTGAAAGTCTGGAAGCAATAAGGACGACATAGCACACACATCACGCCTCACACTAGCCTCTAGGCACAAATCACTGAACAGGCTTGCTTCTTCTCGCCGACAACTCGCCGTTTATCGCTGGTGGAGGGTGGCATGAGGTGAGTATGGAGCAGCACCGGAATGAAAGGGCGGGGGAAACGGGAGATCCCCGAGAAAACCCGCCGAACAGCGGCATCGTCCGGTACGATTCCCACATGCGGAAATCTGGGGACGGACCCCACCGGGAATCGAACTCGGATCGCCTTGGTGGGAGGTGAATGGTCTGACCCTTCAGCCACCGTGGCCCCGTGTAATGACAGAAGCTGGGAGAGGAGTCGGCCATGGCCTTACTTAAGGAACATTCCAGCATTCGCCTGGAGAGATTTCGGGAAACCATGAAAAACCGAAATCAGGATCCTGGATCCTAGCATTGTCCGAGATCAACGTGTTACCATTGTGTAGAGATGGGGAAATTTCTCGGATTCAATTACCTGCATGCTAGAATCCACTCTCCTATGCATATTCAAGCCCCGTCTATTCGTCCATTCTCTGCTGTTTCAATGAGTAGCAGCTAGTGGACAAATAGTCGGGCTTGAATATGTACAGGAGAATGTATTCTAACATGCAGGTCATTGAATCCGCGCAATTTCACATCCCTACCTTTGTCACAGACTAAATAGTAATACAGACGTGAAGTGACGTGGCGGCTTGTTTGATACGGGCGAACTTCCCCGCTTATTGGCTGCCTGAGGCTGTTGATATTAGCCCCGTGTCTGTTTGGCTCCTTCATGTTACTGCTGGTTTCCTATTGGCCTGACTGCCGGATAGCAGGGTAGCTATGTTGCGCTGATTGGCGGTAGACTTCTCCGCCATTTTGCTGGCCAGGGAAGCCATTTTGCTGGCGTGTATGAATGAGTTCGCTCTTCTACCGGCTATTTCACTTCTGTATTCCTAAATATTCTGTGCCTTTGTGCCACCTCGCTCGGTGTATTACAACTACAATTCCGCCATTTTAGGGAATGGATTCATTAAATTAATCTTATATTTACAATTATTCTACTAGTTTACTAAAAAAAAGCCTTATCTTCGAACAAACTGAAACGTTGTTCAAGTACTACATAGACTTAAACCATGGCCGTCTTTAGTAGAAGGCCGGAGTCTTGAATGTGGCAACGCTGCATCGGAGGCCTACTGCCTGTCACTTCTTGACTTCCCTAGTCTCAGTAACGTGTATATATGCAGCTTTAGTCACATGTACACGTCTAAACTGACTATGGCAGCCAATGAGCGACCGGCTGCAGGCCTCAGATGTAGTGTTGTCACATTCAACACTCCGACCTTCTACTAAAGACGGCCATGCTAAAACGCTATAATTTGTGTTAAGTGAATTAACACACACAAAGAAGAGAAAACAAGAAGTCGGAAAAGTTTAAGGTTTAGCATAACGGATAGCAGAAAAAAATAATTTTAATGTACAGCTCCTGTTCTCTTCTCTCTAATCTGATAATAGTGAATTACGTAACGTTGTACGTATATATTAAGCGCGTTACGACTGCCAGCAAGAAAGTTAACTGCATAGCGTAGAAAACTGGCAAAACATTTATAATAGAAAGATAATGGCTGAGAAATGGAGTAATAAAGGATTCTAGATATATAAGAGGCAACGGAGAAGAATAAGCCGCACAGGCTACGGGTAAAAAAAAAAGTAAATAAAATAAACATTCCCAGAAATGTGTCTCAGGCAGAAGGAAATTGACATTAGGTGACTCAAACACTTGTTTTTCTTCACATAATATAAAAAAAGAGGAAGAAGACACAAACGAAGGAAACACAGATGCACATAATGTGTAGGATATAATTTTAAGAGCGGAAGTCGTAATTTTTGCAATGGCTCAGTTGGGTATCAACGTATGGTTCTGTTGCCATAGCTGAATCGGATAAGAAATACTACTTTATTTCAGTGTCACACTTGTTTTAGTTCATAATTTTTATGTTTTTCTAAGACTGAGGTCGAAATTAAGTAATTGTAATTGGTAGGGAGCCCTGTTTTGCGCGAAAAGAATTTTGCCCCACTTTGTTTTGGTGCCTTACGTGCACATCTGCAGTTCTGCATCGTGGTCAGTGATTGGATATATTAACTGTCACAATGTTAGGGATTCTACCGGGAAATCACAGACGTGTGTTGCTGCAGTAATGTCCAGTGGCGGCTCGTAGGTTGTTGCCAGGGTGTGCACAAGTAGCATAGAACTGTGCAGGGTTGTGCGCTAGTTGACGCTACAGCCACTGATACACTGGTGTGCAGGATCCTCTTATTACTGACTGGTCATAACGCAACAAGTAGCCAGTAGATATAACATGGTCATTGGTATACGGCGGCGCGTTCACAGAGTGTACAGTTCTCGGCAACTTGTCCACTCCCTGCCAACAACCCATGAGCCACCACTGGGAATGTCTTGTAATTGACTCAGTCAAATGAGATACGTCACTTTATGAAAATACATGCTGCCAATAACCATGAATCACAATTACAGAAATGAACGTAAGGCACTGAAACACACTGGGGCAAAATTCTCTTCGCGAAAAACAGGGGTCCCTACAGATAATGTGTGCTTGGATACACATATGTTCTTGGAGGCTAGCGTACATGTCAGTGTACCCGTGGATTTTTCCACTCTCTAAGAATTACAATCGTGAAATGACGTGGCGGCTAGTTCGATACGTGCAAACTTGGCCGCTTATTGGCTGTCAGAGGTTGTTATTACCAGTTCCGTGTATGTCTGACTCCTGCATGTTACTGCAGGTTTCCTATTGGCCTGGCTGACGGCTAGCAAATCAGCCACCTTACGCTGATTGGCGGTAGGCGTTTCCGCCATGTTGCTGGCCAGTGAAGCCATTTTGCTAGCGTGTGTGACTGAGTTCGCTGTCCTACCGGCTGTTTCACTTCTGTATTCCTAAATATTCTTTGATTAATGACCGTGCATCAGAGCTGCAGGATGTGCACGTAAGGCAATCAAACAACAAGTTCAGACACAATTCTTTTCTAGCAATAAAGACAACAACGATTAGTATTTCAAATAAAAAATTGTGACGTCTGTTTTCTATAACATTTGCTGTGAAGGTAAAAATTCATTTTCTAGGATTACGAAAATACCTGTTGGTCAGAAATGACAATCGTTTTCATAAATCTGCAAACGCTATTTTTAGTTAGCTACTATGAAAGAAATTCGTCCTGTTTTCGGAAAAAAAAATTGGCTGTTTTAAATAACTTTTTTATGAAACTGTTCTGCTGAATAAATTACGGAAGTGTATAAGCGTATGAATTTTATTAGAAGCACACATTCCGTAATCTACAAATTGTTACAAATCAGCTACATGTATCTTGAGATCAACCGTATGAAAAAGCCAACTTTAGCCAAATTTGAGAGCTTTAAAATAATGCTTCCAATTTGCGTGGTGTATTGAAAGTCATGTTTCCTAGTAGTCTGAAGTGTGTTTTATTTTCCCAGGTAAACATTGTGGCCGCACGTTTCTGGTCTCTGAGAAATAAATGTAACTCCGAACGTGCTGCATGCAGAACAAGCGCCAACCAGGAAGCCGCCTTCGTTACGAAAAAAAAAAAAATGTCATTTTAATTTACTGTAGACGTGTCACATTTAGAGACTGGAAAAATTCTCTGGTTCACTGACATGTAGGCTACCTACTTAAACAGACAACAACACCCGTTCATTGGCTGCTCGCTGACAGAGTTGTACTACGTGATTCGGACTTCATTCCTTCGCTTCGTTGCTATTGGCTCGGCATCTTGCAGCTATTTTGATCATTCAAGGACCAATCACAAACATTTTATGAAATTTTAGATGTTTGGAATCAAACTTTTACAAGAATGTGAAGAGGAATTTTTAACATCTCTGGTCATAAATTGTACGAAGTCGTTATTTAGTGAAGTTATGGAAATATCCCTCTTCTAGCATAAGTATTCTCTTTACAAACTTTTATGAGGGATTTCAAGAAGCGTGAAATAAAGGGTATTCAACAATGTGAGTATTACAGTCAAGAAACCGGCCTTAAGATAAAGAAGTTTTTATTTCTTAAAATATACTTAAATTTACTCTAGCGCTTCTATATTTTGTTTCGTTTTGCCTTATTTAAATTTATTATTATTTTTATCTTTAGTTTTTTTCAGTTTTGTTATTTCATATCTCAGCAAATTTTAGAAATTTACAAAGCCAAGATAAAAGTTCCATTTTGTACACTTTTCATACACAATTTTAACATTCAAACATAACAAACAAATTTCAATAAGTTCACTGATTTCTGGTAAAAAGAGTTCTGCAACAACTTGTTTCAGTACATAACGTACAACTGCAGCTCTGCATTTTGGTTATTGGCAGCGTGTCTGTGTAAAGAGTCGTCGGTCATTTGACTCTATATGGCTAGTGTGTGGTCGCGTTGCAATGGAAGCTGTGTTAGAATATATTATACTCTAAAGACGTGACATTACATGCTGTAATGTTTTCATTCACAAACCTAAAACTCAAGATGTGGGGGGGGGGGGGAAACTCAATTAAGAGCAAACAGGAATTCCAGGACAGTCAACTCTATATTTCCTTCTAATACAACTCAAAGGCAATATCGCGAATATATTTAACATAGTCTCCAATAAACTGTAGTATCACAATCGTGGCACATGTGAGCAGTTTTGTGGCTAATCACACACTTTCTGTGTTAAAACTGTACAGTTCTAATTGGGTCTGTTGAAGAGGGACCCAGTGCTTCATGTAAACAATAGCCAATATATGTGCCAAACCTTCAATGTTATATACGCAGCATGTTGGAGTCTAGCAAACAATCGACTTTTCCCGCGATTTACCAGTGGCTCTAGCAATTAGGTTATTTGACCAGTTATCAATTTACGTTAATAACCGTGACTCCACTCCAGATAATGTGTTTTCACTTACAACTTAATTATCTCATTACGCTCGAAGCACAATTTCTGCACCAATGGAAAGAGGCGCCCACTCTGGCTCCTCTAACACCTTCCCACCTGTCGGTCGTATTCAGCGACCACACCCCTCGCAGCTTGGCCCTCTCAACTCGGAGGACCGTCATTCACAAGTGTCGCAGTTTTCAGGAATACCCCCTTCTCCGGTCGGTCTCACTTTTATACTAAACGTCACGCTGATGTCACTCGCTGTGTCATAGCCATCTTTAGTAGAAGGCCGCTGTCTTAGACCTGGCAACACACAAGGGTCTGTTTAACACTTATTTTAGCTCTACAAAGGCAATGGCTGTACCTGATTCGTTATTGTGCCCTACATACCGGCGAATCAGGGGAAACCACTGCCGTTGGCGAGGCAAAATAAGTGTTAAAACGACCCTTCCTGGCAGGATTGCCAGATCTAAAGCCGCGGCCTTCTAATTAAGTTGGCTATGGCTGTGCCCACAGCGGCATAGTTAGCTCAGCCACCGTTTATAACTCTTATGTTAAAACAGGGGTAGGGCATGGGTAGAGATGATGGTATATCGCTAAAATGTTTTGTGCCAAGATAGCCTTGAAAACACTGACACAACGTAGCTGTCTGCAGACCAATACCAGGCATAAAATATTACAATATGGGATTCTTATTGCCTCAGTCAAATAGGGCAACAGCTCCACGTACAAGCTAAAGCCAGTAATCTTCTGGTAAGCTGGACGTGTATTGAAATCCATCAAACAGTCAACTTTTCCCGCGATAAGCCATCATCTCTAGGCATGGGTCATAACAGTGCCTGCCAGGCCAAACCAATAACGTGTTGCGATGATCCGGTAGTGTAATTCAAACCTCGCATCTTGCACGCTTCTTTTGGCTGTAGGGAGTACATCACTTACCAAACTAAGGCCTAGTAAATACGAGCCTTTTTGTTGTACACGAAAGTGTTCTAGCTAGAATGCCAGCAAAATAATTTTTAGTTCATGTGGGCAACATTATTGGTCAAGACATTGCTGAACCCCACTTTCCTTGGAACACATTCAAGTATAGTTGGTCGGCCAGTTTTATCGGGGATCTCCCGTTTCCCCCACCAATTCATTCCGGCGCTGCTCCATTCTCACATCATATCACTCCTCACCAGCGCTAAAGACCTCGATGTTGAGTGCTGACCAAATCCTCTTCACTTCGCTTAAAACATTGCAATTGCTCATCACGTAATTCGTGTATTACCTTTATTATGGATGATGATTAGGGACCCATAATTTTCACGGAAAGAATTTTGCTCCACTTTGTTTCAGTGACTTACGTGCACATCTGCAACTCTGCTTCATAATCAGTGATTGGACGTCTTAGCTCTGACGTGTCTTGGGGGTTTACTGGCAAATCACAGACGTGTCGTGTTGCAAGAACGTTATTGTTATTGGCATAGTCAAATGAGAGATATCACTTCACACAGACAATGATCATGAAGCAGAATTGCAGATGTGCACGTAAGACACTGAAACAAAGTGGGGCAAAATTTTTTTCGCGAAAAATGTTGATATATCGCGAATATTTTTTGTGCAAACAAACCCTTTAAAACACGGTAGTTTCTCGTGGAATGTATGATTGGGTTGATATACGCCTGACACAACATAACTGTCTGCAGACCAGTAACATGCTTCAACTATTCCAATAGCTGGATTCTTATTGGCTCAGTCAAATAGGGTAACAGCTCCACATACAAGCGAAAGCCAGTAATCTTATGGTAAGCTGAACGTGCGTTGAAATCTATTAAACAGTCAAGTTTTCCCGCGATGTACCATCGCCTCTAACCTATATATGCGAGCAGGCAGGCTGGCTGTGAGCGCTGGCATAAATCACGTCCCTTACCCCTCTCCCACGTCCCATTATACCGTCACGTGTGCGTGCCGGACTGTTGACGCGTGTGTCCACTCAGCTGTGAGGATGTGCGTCCAACGTCCGCCTGCATAATCACGTAGCCAAGGGATCACACGGCCCAGAGAACCTGCCCCATTCGACCACTCGCCTCCAGCGTCGGCACCAATCTAGGCCACAGAATGTTTAGGAGTACACGAGTGAAATACCTTGTCACAGACTAAATAGTTGAGCCACGATTTTATGGCGAATTTTCGCAACGTTTGGTTTCAATGCGTCATGTGCACATCTGCAGCTATGCTACATCATCTGTGATTGGATCATTTTACGACACGGTTTACAGATTTTCGTAAACTTAGAGGTTGACGTGAAAGGTACAAGAAATTTGAAACCTTGGATCATTTTACTCTCACTTGCCTTGGCTAATTACAGACGTACGGAGTCACAATAATCTTATTCTGATTGGTGCAGTCAAATTATAAACGTGTCTGAACAAAGACACGCTGCCAGTAATTGTAAAGCAGAGCTGCCAACGTGCACGTGATACACTGAAAAAAAGTGGGACAAAAATTTTTACGCGACAAAATCGTCGCCCAACTAAATAGTAATGTAGACGTGGAATGACGTGGCGGATTATTTGATACGAGCGAACTTCGCCACTCATTGACTGCCCGAGGTTGTAGATACCAGCCCCGTGTATGTTTGGCTTCTGTATGTTACTGTATGTTTCCAATGGACGACTTTAAAAGAGGCGGAGCTTCAGTCAGGCGTGGGAAATAATTCCTATCTCTATGGATACCGCAGCCGAACATAACATTCATTTAGCTGTTTGGCTTCACATGTCCCGGATGATATGTACGTCAAGAAAATTGATTATTTGTTTGGAATTTGCCTTTTTTTTTTAGGTAATCATTAATATTATGTATTTACATATCTTAACCATGAAATTGGAACTAATATTTTTTACCACTGCGTGCAAATCTATGAATGCGCAACATTTTTGCTTTCTGCAATGATCAACTAAAAAATCAGCATGTTTGTAAACAAGCTTTGTTTCCCACAGTATTTCCCCTGCGGTGACGTCAGGGGGCGTGTACTTCAATTCGTCCATTGGTCTGGCTGTCTGGTAGCAGGGCAGCCACCTTACGCTGATTGGCGGTAGGCGTTCCCGCCATGTTGCTGGCCAGTGAAGCCATTTTACTGGCGTGTGTGACTGAGTTCGTCCCTACCGGCTATTTCACTTCTGTATTCCTAAACATTCTGTGACATAATAGGATGGCAAAAGGACACAAACGTAAAGTAATTTTAATTAACTCGTTCCCTACAGTTAACGGTATTTTTTTCGGACCCTGCCAATGTGTAGTCAATTGCGACCAATCCATGTATAGGACTGTGAAACAGTGGCGAAGCGTGCAGTGTTCTAGGGCAAGCGGTGATTAGCATTTACTATACATAGAGCCACGATTTTATGGCGAAAAGATTTTTGCAACATTTGGTTCCAATGCGTCATGTGCACGTCTGCAGCTCTGCTATATCGTCTGTGTTTGGATGATTTTACTCTCACTGGCCTTGGAAAATTATAGACGTACAGACTCACAATTATCTTATTATGATTGGTGCAGTCAAATGAGAAACGTGTCTGAACATAGACACGCTGCCAATAACGTTGAAACAGAACTGCCGATGTGCACGAGAGACACTGAAACAAAGTGGGGCAAAAATCTTTTCGCGGCAAAATCGTGGCCCTAACTATACAGATCTCTCTGTTGCCTGTGTAACCATTTGATTGGTAAAAACAGGTACACTCCTCAGCCAGTAGCATGTAATAGGCGAGGAACTAGTTGTCAGTAATACACCCAGGTCTCAGAAACATAACTGTCACCTGCTCAAAGTGTATAGTCGGGTCTCATACTGCTTGCCTTGGAACATGACCACGCTTCGCCACTGCTGTGAAACCTAGGCTGTTGCAAGATGAAGCTGCGTAATTCAAGCACGCATCTTTTGATTGGTCCTGCAATAGTTTGTTTCAATGCCTTATGTGCACATCTGCAACTCTGTTTCATGGTTGTTGACAGGGTGTCTTTGTGAAGTGACGTCATTTATTTAACTACACCAATCATAATTACACCACACGTGTGTTATTTGCAGGCAGAACCCCAAGACACGTGAGAGCTGAAACACCCAATCACTAGGGCCCGGTAGTTTTCGCGAAAAGATTTTTGCCCAACTTTGTTTCAGTGTCTTACGTGTACACCTGCAGCTCAACTTCATGATTATTGGCAGAGTGTTTTTGTGCAGAGTCGTTATTAATTTGACTGTGCCAATCAGTACATGGATAACTGCCACACATCACGTCTGTGATTTGCGGGTTTAACCTACACACGCTGGGTGTTACGGTATCCAATCACTGACCACGAAGCAGAGATGCAGGTGCGCACGTAAGGTACTGAAACAAAGTGCTGCAAAATTCTTTTCGCGAAAACTACCGGGCCCTACCAATCACTGACTACGGATTTGCACTCAAGGTACCGAAACAAGCTGGGGCATAATTCTTTTACCGAAAATTTCGTGGCCTAACTCTTAAGAAGTGACTTTCATAATCGTGTTAATTTCTAAATCCCGACCAGAGAGTAAACCACTGTTTAATCCTTCGATACCTTCCATGAGCAAAGAATTTCGTCTTGCAGTGGGGAACGCTTTTTGACAATAAGCTCAATTAATTTCCATGGTTACCAATCGCTAGAGATGATGGTTTATCGCGAGAAAACTTGACTGTTTGCTGGATTTCAACACACGTTCAGCTTATCAGAAGATTACTGGCTTTATCTTGTACTTGGAGCAGATACCCTATTTGACTGAGCCAATAAAAAACCCGATATCGTAATATTTGATGCCTATTACTGGTCTGCAAACAGTTACATTGTCTCAGAAGTATATCACCGAATCATATATATTGCAAGATACTACAGTGTTTTCAAGGGTATGTTGGCACGAAACATTTTCGCGACATACCATCATCTCTACCAATCGCAAATAAAGCAGTCAAATACGTAAACGAAATCTCGTAAGCAGAGCCGTGATTTTGTGACGAAAGACACGCTGCCAATAACCTTGACGCAGAGTTGCCGATCTGCATATAAATAGAGACCATTGTTTTTCGCGAAAAGAATTTTGCCCCACTTTGTTTCAGTGCCTTACGTACACATCTCTGCAATTCTGCTTCATGGTTATTGACAGCGTGTCTACATGAACAGCCGTATCTCATTTGACTGAGCCAATTACAATAACGTTCCTGCAACAACACACGTCTGTGATTTGCGGGTAGAATCGTAAGGCACGTGACCGTTAAAATATCCAATCACTGACCACGAAGTAGAACTGCAGATGTGTACGTAAGGCCCAGAAACAAAGTGTAGCAGAATTATTTTCGCGAACCACAAGGGTCCCTACATATAAAGCATTGAAACAAAATGTTGCAAACATGGCTCTACTCATAAAGGTCAGTGGGAAATGACATCACAGACTGTGTTCAAGGATGTAATCGTGTATGGAGTCAAGTCTATTTAAAAATATTAACGTGAATCTTGAATATTTCTAATTATGAGGTATGGCGTTCCGAAAAAAAAATATATATATATTTGCTCTAAGTCTTCAAAACGTGTTTATTTGTTGCGTAGTTTCTTGAGAGAGTGCATTCCGTCGCATTCCTATTAAGTTTGTTTTTTCCTTCATAAATTATAATACTAGACGTGCACACATTTTCCAACCCTCTACAACGCAGGTTGCCGCCATAATACTGGCCATGGTAGCTTCACTACCAGATACCGGTTCTCTTAGCCACTTGTTTCGTCTTTAGTAACTTGTTTTACGACTCTCCGTTGTTTATTTTATATCAAGATAAGTAGAAAACTAGAACATCATGTGTAGGTACATTAAATCACATTTCAGAAATCATAGTTATGACGGAATTGTGACGCAAAGAAAGAACTGTGTTAAGAAATAAGATTTTTCCTTAGCTGCTAATTATCGCTTCGTCATACATCCATGGAATTTAATTTCCCGGGGGACTCTAATTAATTTCGTACCTGAGGAACAACTGGTTCACAAAGGCTCTCTTTGAAACCGTTCCATTTCCCTCCTGATTCCTTCCCTCTCACAGGGAATTGAGCCAGTTTCATTGTTTAGACGAATGCGGTGGTTTATTCATTCTGTATTCTCTTTCGCACTGAAATTCACGTAGTTTGCATGTGTTAACATTCCAGCGGTCTCAGTCATTTATTATTTAATTGCGTCAAAAAACGTTTCTCTATTGTTTTTGTGAAATGTTTAATTTACAATTAAATAGCAGGAACAGGTCATGGGAATAAAAGTTTACACAATTATTAATGTTATATAGCGTGTTACGTTTTTGCTTCTCTGGAAATACTCTAGCCATTTGTCTCGTTACAAACGAACTGTGTTTATTTAACCTTAAATTCCGGAAAGTTTCATTCAAATAAATTAACAGTAAACAATGAGTAGAAAAGTTGACTCATTCTTTAAGAATTTTGCTTTTTAATACAATCAAAAAAGTTTCGAATTAACATGTAAAATATTTATGCAAATCAACTGATTATTATTATCTATTAATTGTGTTAATACTCATTGAAAGCGTATCGCTGACATTTGTAAAACGTTTTGTGTGGTAATGTTACCACAGTATACACAACTATATTATTAATTTAGGAGGTATCATTGTGCAACTGTTGGCAAAATTACAGCAAGAAAATTAATAAGTCTAAACAATGTTGCTTTCCTATCTGAGAACTTTTATTAACTTCCATTCTTCTTTATTTGACAAGTATATAACTTTTAGACGGAATACAATAAAAGCTTGAAGCGGAATCCTGAAATATATTTGTAAGTAGGGGGTTTTAGGGGCTCCGAGCACAAGAGGGTTGAGGGTGTGGAGCTGCGGAGCCGCGGCCGCCATCTTGGATTACGTCATCGCCGCCATCTTGGATTATGTCATCGCCGCCATCTTGGATTACGTCATCGCCGCCATCTTGGATTACGTCATCGCCGCCATCTTGGATTACGTCATCGCCGCCATCTTGTTTCCGGCCGCCATCTTGTTTCCGGCCGCCATCTTGGATTACATCACTTTCAAAATTTTCCAAAATTTCCCAAAAATTAAAAAACATTTCAAAAATTAAAAAAAATTTCAAAAATTAAAAAAAAATCTAAAAATTAATTTTACATCCATCCGCCATCTTGGAATAATTTATACCCCGCCATCTTGGAATACTTTTCCCGCCAATTTTCATCAGTCATTTGTTTACATGGCAAGGAACCCGCCATTTTTAAAGTTCCCACCAAAATACTCTATCATTATATTTTAATTCTAGGAATGACCACCAGAGGCGCTACTT